>JAYXIM010031819.1:0-75925 GCA_037575425.1 Anastrepha fraterculus | reverse complement strand
ATCTGATTTCTGCTGAGGTTGTCATTTTCATTCTCTTTTCTGGGTTACTCGTATTTACATTTTGTTCAATGTGCTGGTTGTCTTTTTCGTTTGAGAATATTGTTTTGAAGTGTTCAGCTAGTGTGTTTGCCTTCTCTTTATTGGTCTTTGCCCAAGTTCCGTGATGTGTTTTGATGGGAGGTTTATGTGGAACTGCTTTGACTAAGTTTTTAGTTGCTTTCCATAGGGAATAATTGTTAACTGCCGTGGCCCCCAAGTTATGTATGTAATTCTCAAGCTTTTTATCCTGGTGTTGTTTTAATAATGTTTTTAATTCGGTTGTTGATTTGTTAAGTTTTGCCTTATCTTCGGGATGTTTAGTAATTTGCCACTTTTTACGGAGTTTCCTTTTTTGTTGAAATATAGAAGTATAATTGTTTGAAATATAGAAGTTAGCATTCATTGCTATAGAACGAGACCGCGTAAGAAAACTTTAAATCCATGTTGTCTAGCTTTGTCTTAGTTCCATCATCTTCGCCCTGTAGTAGATATATTTTGGTAAATCCTCGAGTGCTTCATTTACCAAATTGAGTGGTTTCTATGCCACGTACATCTACATATATTGGATATTTTGCCGATTTTTATCACTGTTGTAAACTTCTTTTACTAACCCTTCGTGCGTTTCATTCACGAAGTTGCGTAATTTGGAATTAGAAGTGCATTTATTTGTGAAGAGTTTTAAACCCATTTTATCAAGTCACGCATCCAGTCTCACCATCTTTGCCCGATTACAAATTTCGTTTATGGTCCTATCGTTTTTTTTACTTGTAGACTCGGATCTAGTTCCTCCATCTTTGCTTTCGTATAGATTTTATAAAACCTCCTTCGAATGTTCACTCAGGCAGTCGAGTTTTTTTTCTGAAATTGAAAATGTTCGTCCTTGTGAATGAATCCAAATCCATTATGTCGAGCCTCTTTGTCTTCCCAAATAATTTCCTTCAAGATACTCGCGAGTCTTTCACTCACACAGTTGAGTAATTTATCTGAAATCTCTCGGAGATTTAACCATCATTTTGGGATACGATCACTTTATATTGAACTATGAGCCTCATCGACATTTTTTTCTTGGTAACAATTAAATTTAAATCTCCAAAAATCTTACGCAGAAGAAGATTCTGCGTAAGATTTTTGGACCTTTGCACGTTGGCAACGGCGAATATCGTAGACGATGGAACGATGAGCTGTATGAGCTTTACGACGACATAGACATAGCGCAGCGAATAAAGATCCAGCGGCTTCGTTGGCTGGGTCATGTCGTCCGAATGGATGCAGGCGCTCCGGCTTTGAAAGTATTCGATACGGTACCAGCTGGTGGTGGCAGAGGAAGAGGAAGGCCTCCTCTGCGTTGGAAAGATCAGGTGGAGAAGGACTTGGCTTCACTTGGTGTGTCCAATTGGCGCCGGTTAGCACGAGAAAGAAACGACTGGCGCGCTTTGTTAATCTCGGCCAAAATCGCGTAAGCGGTTATCGCGCCAATTAAGAAGAAGAAGAATTAAATTTAAAAGAAGCAAGCAACTTGTTTTGGCTTTCGACAGACTCAGATGTTACACTTTTGGGTTGTATATACTGCAAATTGAGGACCTGTATTAACTTTTCCTTTATAAACTGCCTCTCATTACCCTTTACATCCACACCTTGGCCTTAAATGCAATGTATCATACAACATTGCCTGAATGTTTGCAGAAATCTTTGACCATCCAGAATTCCACTCCAAGCAACTAACCAAATACAGTCTATGTCACAAGAAAGGAACCCAGTTTTTTCTTTTAACTTCAAGATAGATTTCGTTCTGCTTTTTGCTGCATAATAGTCCCACTCAAGGGCTACGACGTCAATGTTATCTCAGTCTAGTGACGTTCGCAACTTTCCCGTAAACGCAACCAAACAAAAATGAGTGCACGCATTCGGAAGGGCCGAAATTATCTTACGCCGTGGCTGCAAAAGTAATTAAAAAATCAAAAAAGTTTGTTGTGATGTGGAATCCGCGGTATAAGGTATACAAAAATGTTGATGACTTTTCCGAACGCGGCTTGAAGCGAGTGACAACAAAAAAGCAGGATAAAGTGATTGTCCTACTTTTAAGTGGGGCCCTTCTTTGTGACTACGCCAAGCACGATCAGTTCTTGCTAAAAAGGAAATAGATGTAAGTATCAACACTATCGAACGACGACTGAAGGAGGCGAATGGTAAGGTATGCCCCACATCATCAAAACCACTGTTCTCAGAAAAACACATTGAGAAACAATAAAACAAGCAAATGGTGTCACAGTATTGGACTGGCCCTCCTAGTCCCCAGACGCCAACCCCATTGTAAAGGGTTTTTAAATTGTCGCGGGTCGATTTTGGCGCCCTGTGGCAGCCATTTTGTTTTGGTGACATCTGTCAAATCTTTTGTTTATTATTCAGTTGCTTAATACAAATCATCATGGCAAGTTACACGATTGAACAGCACGTTCAAATGATAAAACTTTATTATCAAAATTAGTGTTCATTAACGCAAACGTTGCGCGCATTGCGCCCAATTTCTTATGGCTTATATTGAACCATATGGACCTAGACGACATCTAGTTCCAGCAGGACGGCGCTACGTGCCACACAGCAAACGCCATTTCATTCCATTTCAACATCTACCCGCTCTTATTGAAAAACCCTATAAATGTATTACGAAAACATATCTTGCCGGAAAGGCAGTCCATGATTTAAAACAACTCGTGCGTCAAGTTCGCAAAATCTAGACCTGTTTGTCGACGAGCTACGCAGAAAAGTTGGTTCAAAGCATGAAGAAGATGCCAGGCTATACCCGACAATGAAGGGGACTGCACGGCTTATTGAGTAATCGCGACTCGTAGTTTTGTAGATACTTTGATGTAAAAAAATGTTAAATATATATCTTTTATACTTCATGAATAATCGCGGTTTCGTTTTTCTGACACAGACTGTAAATTCCCATTTTCTTTTATTTAGTTGGGTGTATCTGGAACCCGTTTTCGGAGCGGGCACTTTAAGAAATGAAGAAGCTCTATTTCGGCGCATTGACAAGGATTTTCGCTATGTGATGCGCGAAATTCAAGCAGACCCCCGAGTGATATCACTTATCAAAATTAACAACATATCAACCATAGTGAGTTCACTGGAAAAACAACTGTCGCGTTGTCAAAATAATCTCATGACCTACATCATGGTAAGCCAACACATATTTATAATTTTCTATTTAAATTCCATCCAACTCATGTGCAACCTATCTGCTGTGCAGGATAAGCGAAATTCTTTTCCGCGTTTCTATTTTCTTGGTGACGACGATTTGCTGGAAATACTGGGGCAAGCAACAAAAGATGCTGAAATTATACAAAAACATATCAAGAAGCTTTTTCCTGGTTGTCACAGTATCGGCATAGCAAAGACATTGAATGGGGAATCGACTGTGTACACCATACAATCGTTGCAAAGTGCTGAAGGAGATATGCTGCAGTTGCGAGAAGTTGTGCCTATGAAAGGACCCATTGAGGTTGGTTGCACAAACAAGCACACAAAGAACACTAGCAAACACACCGCTTGCTACCACCTATACTTCACTACTTAACTGGAATCTCTTTTTTCTTTTGCATGCTTTCTTGTGGCAGGATTGGCTCAATCACTTAGTTAGCTCCATACAGTGCACACTTAAGGATGCAATATTTGAATGCTACTCAACCACAGATGCAGAGAATTTCACCCAATCCTTGCTGCGAAAATATCCCATACAAGTGTTGAGCATCACTCGCGCCATTCAATTCACCAAACAAACGGAGAAGGCCATACTGTCCATGTCATTGCGAAAGTTGCATCAGGCGTTGAACACTGAAATAACACACTTCGCCAATATGAAAAACCAAACAAACGACACTCTGCTACAGATTAAGTTGCGCGCTCTGTTATTCGATTTGGTGCACTACGCATCGGTGGTGGAGGAGTTACAGGAGCACAATGTGATGCATGTCAGCGATTGGCATTGGTTGTGTCAGTTGAAGTTCTATTTGGCCGGCACCGATGGGCGCTTAGTCGTCGTGCGTATGGTGTACGCTGAGTTCGAATATTCCTACGAATTTCTCGGCAATCCCAATAAATTAGTAAACACAAAGTTGACGCACAAATGTTATCTCATTCTCACCCAAGCCATGCATATGGGACTGGGTGGTAATCCATTCGGACCGGCCGGCACTGGCAAAACGGAATGTGTAAAAGCGTTGGGTGCAATGTTGGGTCGACTAGTGTTGGTCTTCAACTGTGATGAGGTGAGTTAAAACAAGTGGGTGGTAAGAAGGGGGGATGGGTGGATAGGGGATGGAAGATGTGGGTTAATGGCATGCCTAGTTTTGTGTAAGAAAGATGCTAATACACTTGCTTCTATCCGTTGCAATAACGAAAATGCCTGTGCTGGCAAATGCATCGCCATCAATGTGTGCGGCTGTTTGAATCAGAATGTGGATACTGAATCGATGAGCCTAATTTTAACTGGACTGGTGCGTTGCGGTGCTTGGGGCTGTTTTGATGAATTCAATCGTCTACATGAAGCGACGCTCTCGGCTATTTCTATGCTAATACAACCCATACAGATGGCATTAAAGGACAAATCGGATGTGGTGCAAATTGGTGAGCGAAATGTAAGTAACAGTAGTTTTGGTACAGCTACGAGCAATATATAAGAGCACTCAAGTATGTATAAGATGTATACAGTCATATCAACATTTTTACCAATTTTAACTATTTTTATAATTTTTTTTTGTTGAATGTTGATTATTTTTTATAAAAGTATTGCTCATTACCTAACAAAAACCGTATAAATTCAAATTTCAAAAGTGCAAAAATTTTAAAAATCCCACAAAATTTTTTATCAGAATTCCACGGTTTGTAATCAGAATTTCTAGATTTTTTTATATTGAGAAAATGCGCATCATTGTCAAGGAAAAAAATGTGTAAAAAATCAACGAAATTTTTGAGCGCCTTCAAACTTGCTCTTTATTATAATAAAATTTAATAAACTATAAAATTGTATACGCAAAAAAGTTCTAAAAATTCTGGAAATGCAAATGTTGCAAAAATTGAGAAATTTTCATGAAATTTTGAAAAATTTTGATAAATTTTATATTGTACAAAGTTTGAGCCTTTGCATTATACGCTTTTGTTGTGGCGTAAACTATATTTCTATAAAAACAAAAAAAAAAAAATTTTAGTGTGTTTATATTTTTGCAACAGGGTGTATATAAGAAGAGAACGTAGAGGTACGAATTAGTTAGAGTTTAGTGCAAGTATAAGTGCACACAATGCTTGATTCATACATACACACATTTCTGTGGTAGCTTTGAATATTCTAACAGATTAAGAGATTTGCTTAGCCAAGCCATTGCGGGAATTGTATAGTCCATCTTAGCATATGAAATGGCCTTCGTTAAAAATTTACAGTCACTTTTACACTTTCACATTCTTAGCCGCCTTCATAGGGCGCGGAAGATTTTCACTTTTTTTCCATTAAAGCATTTGCATTTTATCTACAAAATGGAATTAGCCTAAGGAAATTTAAATTATTTAAATTTCTGATTTTATTTTTTATTTATTGTAATTTTTTTATTTTTCTACTGCGACTTACAAATGAAAATAAGCAGTTTGCACGCTGCGAAAAGTATAATAGATTGAAGGGATACTCATCTACATTGGTAAACAGAAATGTCACCTACGCATTTTCAAGAGCCTCTTTCGAGGCCGATTCGGACCACCAGCAAAATGTTTAAATACTTGAAATTCTGTTAATCGTTTGGTGCCAAGTCTGATGCAATAAAATCACCCATCCAAGTCTTCGGAGCGTCTAAAACGTCGTGAAATATCTGGACGACCTGGCATTGTCTTGACAGAACAAAAACAATGTCCTACTTATTCCCCAGTTCTGGCCACCTCTAATCAACCGCCTGCTCCAATCTGGTTAGAGGTTACCAATAGAGTTCCGAATTTAGTATTTGTTTAGATGGATGCAGCTCATAGTGGCTGATTTATTTCCACCAAACATACACCGAAAGCTTCTGGACTACTTTGAGCAATTTCACTGCGATCTTTTTCGATTTTCGTTCCCACACGCGCTCCATGTTTCAGCGCCATTGAGAACAGAAATCCGAATTCAGTATTGGTTCCGAATTTATTCGGTTCGATGTGAGCAGCTCATAGTGACGGATTTCCTTCTAAATCCACCAAATATACCCAATAACTCAGGCTTAACGATACTTTGAGCCGTGTCCTTGCGATCTTTTCCGATAGTTGTTCACATACGCGATCCAGGTTTCTTCGCCATTTACCATCTGCTTCAAAAATATGCTGACTTCATAGAATTTCAGCAAAGCATCAGCGCCATAAATTCGGCTCAAAAGGTTATTTTACATCAATTCGTGAACCACTCGTGCAAGTAAATTTACTGTTTAATCAGCAGTCTAGATGCCCATGATTTTATCGCATTATCGATGATTGGCCTACCTACTTACCAGTGCGTGCATTCGACGTCCATACTATTGGAAGGGAATGAAAGAAATGCCTTTTGTCCATAGAAGACAGAAATTTTGTTGGCCACCTGCTCCGATTTTTCACACTGCCCGTAGTGGTACTGAATAATGTATCGATTTTTACCTCTATTTTAGAACGCTGGAACACACAACTGGCTTCACAAAAAGCCAAACTAACAAAAAACAGTCCACATTTACAATTTCTATTCCTATTCTCTTTGGTTGTTGGCGGGCAAAAAGTACAATAAGTTGGCACTCAGTTACACACTGGTTACCTAACCAGTCACAATTTACCGCATTTTTGTCTGACAAGACCTTTTTAGTACCATTAGAACAGCTAAAGCTTTCTTGGCCAACCACAAAGTATAAGAGTTTCTGCCTTTAAATATATCTAATATAACACAGCTTGACTAGAAATAGAAAAACAGTATTTTTTATGCACAGATAGAAAAATCCGGTCTGCATCAACTCAATGAATCCAATTCTTTTCTCAAAATGTTTCCTTTACTCTTTCTCATCAGATCAAACTTAACCAGCATTGCGGTATTTTTGTCACCTTGAATCCAGCTGGCGCCGATTATGGTGGCCGGCAAAAATTGCCGGGCAACATTCAAGCGCTATTTCGGCCAATTGTTATGCAACAGCCCGAGCCATTGGAAATCTCACGTGTCATGCTTTTTGTGGAGGGATTTCAACATGCCAGCGAAGTAGCCGAACGAATTGTCGAACTTTTTGATTTGTGCACAAAAATGTTGTCTGTTCAACGCCATTACGATTGGGGTTTACGCGAGTTGAAAACCATTCTATTAGCCTGTGGCACTGAGCTACGAGTTCACCTCATCAACAACAAGAATACCGAGAGATTATCCAGTAGTGAAGTGGACACTGCAACAGCAAACGATAGCGAAAGTAGTTTGAATATGGAAATGTCAGTTGTAGTGCGCATGTTACGCATGTCCATTCTCTCCAAGCTGCAACTAAACGATGTGGCGCGTTTCGATATGCTACTAACAAACGTTTTTCCGGAAATTGGAAAAGTCACGCAAAGCAAATCTGAGCTGCAACAGGCATTAGTCGAGGCAAGTGCCAAGCTGGGACTCTGTGTCAACGACATGCAAATCGAAAAGGCGTTACAGTTGCATGAACAGCTCAGCAAGCGTATGGGTGTGGTGGTAGTAGGCCCACCAGGGTGTGGTAAATCCACAATAATCGCATTGCTAAGGCAAGCTTTGATGTCGACAGCAACGAAATTGACATCATCCTCATCATCATCAGTAGCAGCAGCAGCAGCAGCAGCAACATCGTTGACAATGAGTGCAACACAAATCCGCCTTCATACAATCAATCCAAAGTCGATGAGCCGAGTTCAACTGTTGGGACGCCTTGACCCAGAAACACGTCAATGGATGGATGGCGTGTTGACCAATACAGCAGTGATGGTGAATGCGGAGCCGTTAAATGTTCACTCATGGATAGTGTGTGACGGCAGCATTGATCCGGAGTGGATTGAAGCTTTGAATTCAGTGTTAGATGACAACAGGTAAATGAATGAATATGAAGTAATGGGGCTGACTGAAGGAGCAATTAAGCTCATGACATGAAAGCAAAAGAGAATTAGATGTCCGTTGATATTCCTCTGTCTGAGAAGCAATTCTGCTATCACCCTGTCAGGAGTTTTCAGGAAACAATTGGTTGGCAAGTGTCAGTATTGCACCAATTGCTCTCAACAGCTTTATCAATGAAAACCTTGATGTACCCGACATGGTTATAGATCTCTGGTTATAAATTTTAACATAACATATTTTATGACAGAGTGTCCCATAATTATCAAATTCTGTCGTCAAAAAAATGGCATTATAAAAACCAGGCATAACTCTCATAAAAACCCGCCGCCATTATGAAGAAAAGGCACATAGTGTGAGAAATTGGAGAGGAAACTCACATAAAACCTTTAAGGTAGAGTACTTGGCTGCAAAAAAAGCGCATTCTTTCCTACGGACTCAGTTTTCGTTCCATTTCTACGACTCAAAAAAGATATATCATATTTTCGGGATCAAGAATTTTAGGCTTAGTGAAATTTGCAATTTCAAAAACTTTATACCTACAAAAATGGAAATCCTAAACCATGAAAGTAGTTTTGGAATTGAAAAAATCGGACGGGAATTGCGAGTTTGTTTGTCAAACGAAACACCAGACCGTTTATATAACTTAGTATATTTTTTTTTGCGTTAGGCGGTTTTTTGAGAAATCTTTTTCTTTGAACGAGAATATTCTCTAGCGTTCATTCATATTTTTGACATATGGAGGGATGTAACGGACTAAGCTAATATCATTCAGAACCAGATGAAAATTAACTACGCAGTGGTATTAAAAAATTCTCCACTGTCATATCTGTTTAGTGGAAAAAATACTTGCTTAGACCTTAATATATAAGGAACATACGCTAAGTCCCTTCTGTAGAGTTTTTAAGTGGCAACATCGACTGGAATATATACCCCAGAGGCGGATCGGGGACCATCTTGCCAAAATCCGCGACGGACATCACCTAAATACATAGTTTTGATTAAGTCAGTTTTTTGTTTTTCAGTCACTAATGCCAAGTTACACCATTGAGCAACACATGGAAATTTCAAAATAAGTATTCATTAGTGAGTAAATTGCCATAAGTAGATGGTCAAGCAGGGGCTACGACGCGGTAAAATCCTAGCTTCCATTTCGGCACTTCCCAAATTGGAGTAATATGCACTCCCGTCTACAATAGCCATTAGAAGGATCACAACCCTCCTACGCTCAAGGGTCGCGAAGTAAGACAGGGCGAATCCATCCATGTATATAAGTACACAATAGCTCAAAGCTCGAGGGTAGGGTGGGAGGAGGTGTATATTACTTTAGCTTTTAACTTCCCGTCTACTGCAATGTCTTTCAGGCTGAATTGATGGTAATAATAAAATCCGTGACCTGGAAAGCAGTCTGAATGAAGCCATGAAGTACCGCACATCTCTTAACAAGATGGCTGAGCCATTTCACCTAAAGGTAACATGAGTTCCTGCCCATTGTGACATTAAATAGCGAGACTCGGCACCAAGTTGAGTGATGAGTACACCAACAATGACATAGGTATACCCTCATAGTCTTGCAAGGTACTTATTTTTAAGAAAATTGTAAGAGCAGCGAAATAATGATGGCGTAATGAAACCACCTGCAGAATCGCCTTGCAATCGTGACCCGACTCTCAATGCTAAACAAACCGAATCTATGCTAAGCCAAATAAGCATAGTCTTAGCACCCTGATTTCCGTCATAGCGAGGTACTGTCCCGTGGATGGGCGTGCAAACTTTACTTCTGCAGAAGCTGTCTAGATGAGGAAGAGACGATCTCGCCCCTCCTGTGACATTGCCCTGCTCCATTAAGGCGTAGATTTACCATTTTAGGTAGGCAATTTTTTACCCACTGGTTTTAGGAGGAGGAGGATAAGTTGCCCACGTGGCATCACAATGGGCTATCAGCCTGAGTGTGTTTCCCTTCAACCTAACCTAGTAAAAGCGAAGTATTGCACTACATTACCAGAAAAATTATATTTAGCGATGACTCGCAGTTTTAAATTAATAGCTACATATGTCAACAAGCAACATTTCCATATAAGAGACAACTCCAACCCACTAAAGGTTCAGAGCCGGCGGAGTATTTAGTCCAAAATTCTTCGAAAACAACGTTGGGGAGGCCAACACCGTCAACGGCGCACTATGGGCTGGCATCAAGAAAGGTGGCCAAAAGTCGGTTTTGGAACTGGGACCAATGGAGTATATTTTTGATATCTATACACTTTAGAGCAGCTATGAGCAAAATTTCAGAGAATTTCGTTTAGTAGTTTTGCCATTAAAGGGCGATAACCATTCATACTTCGGCTTTTTTTGCACTTGGTCATATAGTTAAAAACAGTGCGAAATTCGAATATCGCTCAAAATATTTTTGGTAAATTTTACGTTTTTGTATTCAGTTAGAATATTCCAACACAGATTATACTGAAAAAGCTTTGAAATAAAGGAACTTGACGAAAAAAATTAATTTTATTCTTAAAATGTTGTTTTTTACCAAAAAGTTTTAGCCGTTGAATGCTGGCAACTTTTGGCACTCCATGATATTAACAAAATTTCAATATGAAAATATTCTTTGAAGTATCTATTATTACCTATTAATGCGCAAATGTGCGCTTTTTAGTATTTTCAGAGATAACGGTAAAAACGTATGTGCGCTCTGAACAGCTTTTGTACTGTGTCTATGTTCAAATGCCCATAACGTTTTACTGAATTGACAGATTTGAGTCATTTTTGATATATTAAAAATATTTTTAAAAAATCGTTACACAGCCAATAGAAATGTTTTTTTTGTTTACATTACAAAAGTAACAAAGTAGCCATGATAAATTAAAAAAATCGTTGGGAGAACGTAATTCTGATTGGGGGAAGGTTTTTTTAAATGTCTAGAATTTTGCTTCTAACAACATAGTAGGCATTAAATCAAAAATAAATTTCAGAAAATTCGAAACTTAGTTGGTCGGCTCATTGTTAAATGCAATTTAATCAAAGCTGTTTCATTATAATGGCGACATTCACGAAGAAGGAAATTTTAGATGCCAATGATGCTGAAAAAGGAAGCGGTGTAAAATATATTTTAAATAAATTACTAATTGAAGAAAATAAGGTACATTCTGAGGATCTTAAGCGTTTAGTTAAGATGGTTGCGTCTCTTATTTCTAAAAGAAAGGTTAAATACAAAAAAACCAAAAAAAATAATAAATCATTTACAGAGAAAAATGTCGAATGGATTAATTCACAGTTTCTCATTCCAGAATTAAGAATAAAGTCTAGTTCCGATTCTTCTTCCTTGAAACGTGGTCGCCCATGTGTTGAATTTGAAAAAATGTCAGATCGATCGAAGCGGCGGGCAATTGCAAAAATAAGCCAGCAATGTGAAAACGATCCTCTAAAAATATTATTGGCGGCACGACAAGCTGCAATAAAGTCTCAGGAGTGCGAATTAAGTTCGGTTTTGAAGAAAATCATAGAAAACCCAGAGTATTGCGTGAAAATAAAGCAATCCAGTAAAGCCACGCTTTCACTTATTGTGAAATCTCCTGAAGAAGCTCAGGCTTTTTTGATCGATAATGGGCTTTCAAAATCAGTTTATACAAATATAAGGTTAGCAACAAAATTAAGCGGAGCTGATGTTTGGCCTCCTTACGATCGATTAAAGGAAGCTAAAGAGCAATGTAGACCTCTAAAAGAATTCATTCAAATAAATGAGAATGAAGCTAAGTGCGATCTTCAAGCGCTTTTAAATCATACTGCCAGAAGAATTGCCGAGTTGCAGCAAGAAGTAGTACTTTTATATGCACAGAAGTCTAATTTTTGCGACATTGAAGCTGTTTTTATTTTTTCTTGGGGGTTTGATGGAACCAGTGGATTTCCATCATTCAAACAACCTTATTCTGAATCAAGTGTAGAAAAAGTTGATACAAATTTACTTGCTTGTACATGCATTCCTTTAAGATTAGTAACGTCAAATGGGACCATTTTGTGGAACAACGCTATTTCTCAATCTGAAAAATTTTGTCGCCCAATTTCACTTAAATGGATAAAAGAAACTACTGAAATTATTAAATCACAAAAGCAAATAATGGACGAACAAATTAATAAGCTCGAGTGCTTGGAAATTGAGGTACAACATTTTCGTATACGTTTACATTTTTCTTTGCATATGACTCTAATAGATGGTAAAGTTTTAAATGCACTTACTGACACAACATCATCACAGTCATGTCCAATTTGCCACGCGACACCAAAACAATTCAATGATCTTTCCAATATTGCGACAGATGTTTTCTTACCAATTACTGGCTCCCTGCAGCATGGCATAAGTCCATTGCACGCTTGGATTAAAATTTTGGAATGCTGTTTAAATATTTCATACAGGAAAAATATAAGAAAGTGGAGAGTCTCAAACGAAGTTGATAAAAAAGAATATTCGCGCAGAAAAGCAGAAATACAAGATATTTTGTGGAAGAAATTGGGATTGAAAGTGGACATGCCCAAGGATAGAGGTTGCGGAAACAGTAATGATGGCAATTCAGCTCGTCGGGCTTTTCAAAATTCAGAAGTCTTTGCAAATTGTTTAGAGTTGAATACAGAATTAGTAACCAACTTTTCAATAATATTAATGGCTTTATCCTGCCATCTGCCGATAGATCCTAATAAATTCAATATACTGTGCCATCAGACTGCAAGAATTTATGTTGCGAACTACAATTGGTATTTTATGCCTGCGACGGTTCATAAAATATTAATTCACGGCTCTGCGATTATAGAAAATAGTATTTTACCTGTAGGAATGTTTGCAGAAGAAGCTTCTGAAGCCCGCAATAAAAATTATAAGTGTTACCGTGAGCGGCACAGTCGGAAATGTAGTCGAGAAGCTACAATGCAAGATATGTTCTTGCGTTCTATGGATTCCTCAGATCCACTAATAGCGTCTCATAGCTTGAGTTCACGACTACAAAAACGAAAAAAATTGCCTCTTCCATCTGCAGTAATTGCATTACTCGCATTACCAGAGGTTCCGCAAAGTGAAGAGTAACGGCCACTCCTCAAAAGAGATAAAAAAAAAGTAAATCATAAAAAAAATATAAAAATATAAAAAAATTAAAAAAAAAAAATCTTAAAAAAGCAAAAAAAAATATTTTCAGTTGAAATCAATTTTATTTTCCTAAAATATCTTTAATTTTCAAATTAAGAAAAATATAAAATAAAAAAATCTTAAAAAAAAATCGTTTTAATAAAAAAAAACCAAAAAACCGTAAAAAAAAATTTAAAAAATAAAGAAAAAATAAAAAAAAATAAAAAAAAAATTAAAAAAAATAAAAAAAAATAAAAGTGGAGTCTTCTAAACCTGTAACCTCCTCGTGGTAGGCTCTGGAAACTGCAAATGTTCACCAAACTTTGCAGGCTAATAACAGGCTTATGAAAGTGCTAGAATTTTCAACTTAGGCGCTTGGTATAAAGATTTTTCAAATTCTGAGTCCAGATTCGAAATCAGCGACCTCGAAAACCCCTTTATGCAAATATTTGTATAAAAAATTGATTTTTTTTAATTTCGGCCGCCATATTGGATCCGCCATATTGAATTTTTAAATTCTGAGTCCAGATTCGAAATCAGCGACCTCGAAAACCCCTGTATGCAAATATTTGTATAAAAAAATTGATTTTTTAAAATTTCGGTCGCCATATTGGATCCGCCATATTGAATTTTTAAATCCTGAGTCCAGATTCGAAATCAGCGACCTCGAAAACCCATGTATGCAAATATTTGTATAAAAATATGGATTTTTTAAATTTTCGGTCGCCATATTGGATCCGCCATATTGAATTTCTAAAATCTGATTTCAGATTCGACATCAGCGACCCCAAAAACATTTATATACCAAGTTTCACGAAAAAATGTTTTGATTTCGATTTATGGCCGCTTTTCCTTGATGCCAGCCCATAGTGCGGCGTACGCTACAAATCGATGGTAACTAAAGTAATTTGAGACCAAATCGAATGGTATGGGTGCGGATGATATGTGGTTCCAGCATGTGCCACATAGGGAATACCACAATGAGCATTCTGTATGTGCAATGACGTTTCATTGCCTGGCTGGAATAAGCGACAGAGGCTTGTTTCTACTAATCCTGCTTTCTTGAAATGATAACATAGGCTACAATATTCTGTGGAATATCCATTGAGAGTTCGTAAAAGTACGTTCACATATGCAGTAATTAGCAATAAATCAACAAAAATTAATCTACCTGTTCACAAATGGCAGATTAGCTGCGAAATTGACAATCAGCTGCCAAGGCTGTTTTGAAAGGTTTTTCTTCATAGAAATTCGTTTGTTTAATTATTATTAACGATGTAAAAAACAGCAAAAAGACGTAATAGTTAGTTTTACTGCGCAATTTGCTGCTAGTAACAGACAATTGGAGGAAATCCGTAACCGATGTCTACTGAATTTACAAAAAATTATGGCAGCAATACGCATTAGAAGTTCGATATTACCTATATCATATTTTTTAATAAGCAAAGCGTCTATGGACACCCGTTTTTTTTCTGTAATATAAATACATAATTAATAATATCTAACAAAACTTTTTTAGAATTATGTCTACAAACCGCTTTTCTTTGCCGGCGTCCGTTTTATTTAGTTTTTACTTTTGATGTTTCTGCTAACATTCGTGATAATACCTATCGATAACTCTGGGTTGTACTGAAAAAAATATCTTTATAATCGGAGAGAAAATGTTGTTTGGCAAATCTCGCTTTTTAATTGCGGATTGGGAGTTAAGCTCGAAAAAGTAGATAATCTAGTTATATGTGAACCTCTTATAAGTCCGCTCTATGGGGGTTAGAAGTCTATTTGATGCTCTTTTGGTGGAAAGGATAATCTGCTTAGACTGTCTCTGTCCTGGACCTGCCATCCTTCTTCATCTTAAATGGCGCAATTTTAGCCATCCAGTGTCGCATAAATTACATGTCTTCCCATTCTTTGATAACTTCATTTATGTGGGTTTCGGTAAGCCTGACTTAGCGCTAAAAATAAGTCAGCAAAGTTCACATCGTTGCTCAAATTCATCAATCAGAAGTTGCGACAGACTTTTGAACGATGTCATATTACGTAAATAAAGTCGTATATGGGCCTTTCAAATAAAAAAGGAATTTGGCTATTAACTTAGACAGATATGTAGATAGATTTAAGGTTTGCATTTCGGCCTCATGACCTCGTGCTCTCTACTCATCATACTCGTAGTACCTCATCCACACTCAGTTCCCTTATTAAACTTGGTTAATAACTTATACACAACTCGTTTTATTCCACCAATTCTATCCATTTTCAAATCTCCAACAAGCCCAGCCCATTCATCTACAATTTATGTTCCGTTAGATCAAACTACTGCTTCCAGTGTTGGGATGAAAAAAACTAAAGAAATACTAACGTATTTTTGATGATGTTTTAAATGAGTATCGTTTCGTTTATTTTTAGTAATGTTAAGATATTGCAAAAAAGCTCTTTCGGTATTTAATTTAGACAAATTTATTTTCGGATAAATTCGGAATATTAAGCTGATGCTTTACTCACATTTAGGTTACAGTTTATTCATAATCTATGCTCTTATAAATTACACTTTGAAAATAAAACTAGTAAAAAATAAAAATAAAAAATGCGACACTTATTGCATTCAAATGTTTTTTAAGCACTAAAAGCGATTTTTACATTACGATACGAGTATATGACCGTCACTCCTAATATTTTCACAACTCTCAACATTCTTCTTAATTCTCTTCCCTCTCTCTCTTGATGCATATATGCCAGTTAATGAAATCAAAATTCTTTATAAAAAAATAGAGGTGAATATGGATTTATGTGAATATTTAAGTGAAATCCCCATTTTCGAAACCCAGACTAACAGCATCGCCGGGTTGAACTTAACACGTACATACCTAAGTCCTATTGCTAATTGCAAGTAAAAAATATATATAGTATATTTATATTTTATAAAAAGATTGCATTCGAAAAACTTTGCCTGCTTTTCAGCGTCAAGTAACACCGCTGCGCTGCCGCTTTCGTCTTCATTAAGAACCTTTATTGGCCGCGTAGAGTTGCTGCATTTGTTGCTGTTGCTGCTGCTGCTGCTGCTGTTGGTGGGCATGAGTGGCTGGCGGTAGTAGAGGCGCGTGTGTGCGCATCTGTGACATGTGTGCCTGTGGCGCCATATGCTGGAACATGCTGCACTGCTGCTGATGCAAGTGATGAGCGTGCGCATGCGCATGCGCGTGTGCATTCTGGAAGTGATGTGGCGCTGCTATGATGTCGGTTGAGGTGTGTAATATGATTTCTGGTTCAATTATGGCAATATCTCGTTCATCGCCGTTACCCGAACTCGTAGCGCCAGGCACATGACCACTTGCAGTGATCGGAGACGAGGAGGCAGCTGCATCCGCATTATACTCCTGCTTGATGGCATGATACTCTTGCTTAATGCCATTGGTTGGATACAGCGAAGCGCTTAGGTTCTGATGCAAGATGGGGTGGCACAATTGTGGCATAAGTGTAACACCGGCAATCGGTAGTGGATGGTGGGCAAAATTCGGTGGTGGATAGAGTATACCTTTATTCAATTGTGCCATATGAGCAACGGGTGCTTGCTGGTGTATGCTCGCACTCGCCACGGAGGCACTTGACGCTATTGCTGTACTGATCGCCGCGGTGGCGGCGGCGGCGGTGGTGGTGATGGCATGGTTATTGTTTGACGATGACGATGCATGATTCGCATTTTGGCTAGCTACGGAGATGCTGGCGCGTTGACGACTAATAGTTTGCGCCGGCGTACCGCTATCATTGGGCAGCGTATCTGAAATGATCACCTCTGGTTCTACAGGCACTGGTGGTATATTCACAAAATCAGCTTGCAGCGACTCTTCGCTGATTATGCCCTTTTTGCGTTCTTTACGTATCTTATCACGTAACTTCTCCAGCTGGCGGAAGGCTTCGTTGGCACGACGTGCCTTCTTCCGGTCACGATCGCGTTCCTGTTCCATGCGACGATATTCGGGGTTGAGGCGTTTCATGCGCTTTCGCTCCCGATCACGTTCGCGCATCAGCATCTTATTGCGTGCCTCTTCCTCGGGGGTGAGCTGGAAGAGAAAAGAGGATTGCATTGAGTGGAATTGATAAATATATGAAAATTAATTAAAATGAAAAGCAAAATAAAATAAGTAAAGAAGTACGAGCTTCTTCGGTATACTTTTTCAAAGGTCTGAAATTAGTATAAACATTTTTATGCTGGCTTAGATTTTCGAGATATTTAAATTTAAACGTGAATAACCTATATTTGAGGTTCGGCCTACATTTGAAGTTATGTTGATCGTGAGTTTATTTTTAGCCACATTCGGCATCTTAAAGCACAAGTCTGCTCTCGAATATCGTTGAATGCTGCTGCAATAACTATTTTTTGTCGCTATATTGAATTTATGAATACGAATCGGCTGTCAGATTTTCGCGCAGTAGATTTTTGCATATTAAAAAATTTATATATTTTTAAATGCGCTATAATTCAGTTCATAAACGTGAAGAAAATTGTACGTTAACGAACAGGCGAGTCACTGTTCTTGATTGATGTGGCCTTTTTGCTTAGGGATTTTGTGTAAGAATGTGTTTATAAACATTTGCGGCTTCACACGACGCCAAAAAATTATTTCACAAACCAGCTGAGAAGTGCATAGGAGTGGGCAGTGAAAAAATAATAAAAGAAAACTCGATTTTAGCCAAGGAAAAACAATTTAGTGACCCTAAAGTCTTCTAAGCTCTCAAAGTAGAGGGGCAATTTAAAAGATTTTCTGTTGTATGGGGACCGACCCGGTTTATTTTGCAGCATACCTAACACACTTCATACTACAGGACACAGTTCTTGACCAGACATCTGAGTCGTTCAAGTAACGCAGCCTCGACTAATGCGAAAACGCACTCGGACCATAACTTTTTTTCTGATGTATAAGAATGATTTTTTAAACAAAATATAAAACGTAATAAAAAAAATCTTTTTATCAGATTTATAAAAATTCGACAACTTTTCATCAAAAATTCAAAATTTTTGATCAGAGTAAAAAAAAACTGGGTACGAAGTTTCATAGCCCATAAAAAAAAATTGTTTTTCTAATTGATTTTAGAAAATTTTCGCTCCTGAAGGTGAAAGCGCATTTTTTCCATTATACGGAGAAAACGCGACACATCGTCGGGGGAAAAAATCAATGAAAGTTTTGAGCGACTTCAAACTTGCACTTTGTTATATTAAAATTTGAACTGTGTATCCAAATTAAAAAAAAAATATGATTGAAAAAGAATTTATAAAAAAAATTGATAAATAAAATGCAAATTTGTCGACTTTTTATAAATTTGATTCTTAGCTTATTATGGACTTTGTTATAGAATGAAAAATATTTTTATAAAAAAAATAGTTAAAACTTAAAAATAAATGGAAACAACACATATTGAACAAGCGAAATGAGATAAAAAAAAGTTCCGACAACTCTATTGGCTACTAGAAAAACAATCAAACTTAAGCTTATTTAATAAGCAAATAATATAAAAATCAAAAATAAGACCGACATGGACATTCGGATTAGAAATATGGGGGACTGCCAGTAAATCAAACCAACAAATTATACACAAATTATACAGAGAAGTCTATCTAATATACTAACAACAATCAGCAATACATTTTGATACATAAGAAATGACGATATTCACGACGACCTCGGCATAGACACAGTCATGGAGTGGGATACGGTACACTAGTGAGTGCTAGTTTACCGGGGCGGCAGCCCTTGGTCGGGAAAAACTCGCATCATTCCGGTAACTTAGAACCGTAAGCTCCCGACACCCGAATTCCGTTATCAGAGTCCAACCACCACCTATCGCAAACGAAGAGCTCCAACTTCCACGAGAGTCCCGCGTAACCTTGACACAATTACGTTCTGGATACTGTAGCAAGTTAAACTCCTACTTATCCAGAATCGAACCCGACATACTAAACATATGTCCGGCATGTGAAGGCAGCCCGCACAACACTAACTACCTTTTCACATGCCCCATCAAACCCACTCATCTAACACCCCTCTCTCTCTCTCTCGACCCAACCTGTAGAAACAGCTAGTTTGCTGGGCCTACAGTTAGATGAGCTAGACGAAGACGACCGGTGATTACACTACACTGGCAGGGCAAAGTTACTGCTACAACAACAACAACTAATAGCGCGAATGGAACTTCAACCAAGACTAAAGCACAAAACAACCAGAAATCTTGCTCGTATTTTAATATAAAATAATTATAAAAATCCATGTTACGTTAGAAAAATTATAACTAAATACCACTAAAGACAATAAGGCTCTTTTGCAAAGGGAACGGACATTGTAATCCCAAAAACAAAATAAAAATAAGTAAATACTCAAATCTTGTCAAAATTTGGCATCTTCGGGGGTGTATTGAGTTACTCCAAACTCCTTTTTGGTCAGTACACTCTTTACTTACACCCAATATCTGCTTTATTGCAGAAATTACTGAGAAAAAATTATATTTATTAAAATAAAAATTAGTAAATTTTCGCCAATTATTCTTTAAAAGTATCCAAGTATTCTCTGGGTAGCTTTTGAACATTCGCTGGAGATCGAACTAATGTGAGAAGGCGAAACAAACCAGGATATTTGGTCGTGCGCTGGGTTTGGGATCCGCCACGTAAAAATCCTCCCTCAATGAAAAACAAAACAAAGACTCGGATGAGAGCTGCTTACTCTGATGACGACCCCTGCAAACTCTTTAAACAGCCGATTTCTTGATAAACTGCATTCATTTACTTTCGATTATTTACAGATTGCTGACCCTGCCTTCAGGTTGGCGCATACAATTCGGCAACAATGTGAATTTCATCTTCGAAACGGCAGATGTGCGGCATGCTTCGCCAGCCACTATTTCACGCATGGGCATTGTCAACATGAAGTAATAATGACCTTAGTTTATGAATAATATTTTATCTTTAACCAAATAAAAATAATAAAAACTATTCTCCTCACTTGCGCAGCGCTGCCGACTTTCCACAGGCGCAAATACTTGAAACGAGGCTAGCCAGAGAAGAGTTCGGCGATTTGTTGTACAGTTACATCGAAGAGCAATTCAAGCCAGCCGCACAGTGGGTCGAAAGCGAGTACTTATAGTAAGTATATTGAAATTTGCAGGCATTCACATTTTCAACAGTGCATTTTTAATTATCGCCCAACAGCTGTTTACCCGCTTTGAATAGGTGGACGCTCCTACGCGCTCTACTATTGCGGCTGCGCGCCGTGCAAAGTCGCGATGAATTCTGTGTGACACTTTGTCGCGCACTTTACGGTTTCTTGCCACCCGAACGCCACAACGAATTGGCCAATTTCATATTTGAACGCGCAAATATTTACATCAGTAATCCGAATCACGCTGAATTTGCACACTTCAATAACGAGCGCGGCACAATTGAGTTTTATGAGTCGGACGCCCTACCACCACCAATTGGCGCGAATGGCATTAGCAGCGGCGTACAACTCATACAGACTGCTACCGTCAAATCGTATTTGAACACATTACACACCTACTTAAGCGCTCCCACTAACACGCCGTTCCTGATTGTGGGTCCTACGGGTGCAGCAAAGACGTTGCTGCTCCTGCAGGCGGTGCAGGAGTACGCCGGTTATGATTTGATTGTCATTAATTGCTCGATGCAGCTAACACCTGCTTATATTTTGCATTGCTTAAAGCAGGTATGCTGAAGTTAGAGTTAATATTGAAAATCAATATTAGATTTGATAATCGATACTTTCCGCAGAACTGTGTGGCGGTGAGTGGCTTGCGTGGACGCGAATTCAAACCGAAGCAAACACGTGTGGTTTTGTTCTTGAAGAATCTCGACCTCTGCTACTTGGATGCATGGGGCACTAGCGAGATTATGGAGCTGTTGCTGCAGCTGGCACAACGCGCCGGTTTCTATGCAGACAATCTGGAATGGGTAAACATTAGCGGTGTGCAAATATGTGGTTCTATTTCGCAGGACCCTGCCACATCGATGGGTGGCGGTCTGCACAAACTGGCGCCACGTTTTCTAGCAATAAATCAATTCCTGCGTGTCAGTTATCCAACCGATGCTGATATGTTGACGATAGTACAGAGTCAGCTGGAGCCTCTATTGGCGAGTGGACGCTTCAAAGCGGCGGCGGTGAATGTGCAGTATGTGGTTGAGGGACTACTGGAGTTATTCAAGAAGGTAAGTGAGTAAAGTATGGACTTGCAGTTGAACGGCGAAGAAGCAAAAACGATGGATTTGTGTATTTTAATTAATTAATTAACAAATTACAGGCGGAAGTGCAAAGTTCGGACCTATTGACAGACCGATATCCTTGACCTACAGGACCTAATCCACCACCCACTGGATTCTCCAGTGTATACACAGGCCATAAACGCCATTCGGCATCAGGACTCCTTTACCACTTTCTTAAACTCAAGTCCCCAGAATACCATCATTGCGGTCCACCAATAGCAGTGACAGAACTTCAGCTGCCACGTGAGACCCGCGTCATCTTGGCACAATTGCAATCAGGATTTTGTAGTAGGTTAAACTCCTACCCATCTACAATGGACTATGTTGAGTATCTACATATGCCCGGCATGTGAACTTATCTCGCACGGCACTAAGCACCTATTCACGTGTCCCCTTAAAACAACTTATCGAACACTGCTCTCCCTTTGGACTCACGTCATCGATAAAACACCGTTAGATGAGATTGACGACGGCGATTCCAGTTTTGCTACTCGCTTGCTTCAGTACACTATTATCTTGTTACCTTTTTTTTGTCATTACTTAGCAACACCAAGCAAAGACCTTACAGGCAGTGTGTAATATAAGAGATTAAAACTTTTCATAGTCCTCCCTAAGACAAACGGAGGAGTTCATTCAACATTGCAGACCGATCGCTCAAACATTGCAGTCAGAATTTCCAGCGGTGTGGTGCCGTAGCCGAATGGTTTGGTGCATGACTACCATTCGATTGCCTCGGGTTCGAAGTTCATTGTGGGTACGAAACACTGATTGGTTAAAGTGGTGATTTACCCAGAATCCAACTAGCGCTTTCGCACCATTTTTTTTGCCACATCCTCGTTACCAACTTGTTTAACGGTTATTTACAGCATGACTATATCCAGTCTGTATGGTTTAGGAATCTTATTAGGTCGTTGGCATCTAAGCCAGACAGTTGCTCGAGACTGTCGAACAGCCATTGCCCAGAGAGCATTCACATAGGAAATGGAAGCTTGTTTGCTTTTTCTCCGGTTGTTTACAACTATGACACTGTATGTTGTGAAGGATGCCCATTTTGGCTGCTTCTTCTTCGACAGACCAAAAGCCAATTATGACTGCACGTCGTCTGGTCTCCCCATCTACAATTAGCGATTCGGAAGTATTTTAATGAAATTGTATTCATGACCTTGAGTGCACCGATTCTGCAAGAGCGTTATTCATGGCAGATCCCCCTCTTGTCAGTTCATCTGCTTTTTCATTGTTACCTTCAATGTTTCGATGCCCTAGGACCCAGATTAAGGTAACTTTATGGTTTTCACTCAAGGTTGTAAGGATATTCCTACTTTGTTCCAACAGTTTAGAGGTTCTGGTAGCCGAATCCAATGCCTGGATTGCAAATTGGCTAAACGAGAGAATAGCGATATTGCCCTTAAAAGCTTCCTTCCTTTTTCCCAACTCACAAGCTTCCCCAATTGCTAGTACTTCCGCCGACACTGCAGGTATTAGAAAACGTACAGATTTTTCAATTTTAACCCCTTGCCGTGACATTTAGCTCGACGAAACTCGGGCCCAAGTGTTACGCGACAACGCGTGGTAAACAGATCAGACTGATGCGCGAGATGATGTAACAACAGTCGTGACTAACTCTGGTGGCGTACACATAGAAACTAACATTCAATCACGACCCAGCCTCGTGATGTTTATGTTTGATCCGACTATCTGTACACGACCTCGGCTCGTGATATTTATGTTTGATCCGACGATCTATTCACGAGCCTGGCTCGTCATATTCGTGTTTGGGCCAAAATTTTCATCACGAGTCAGACTCGTTAAAGCACGGCAAGCGGTTAAGTCTATGAGAATATATATATATATGTACCAGCTCCAACCCCACAATCCATTTTAGAGCCATGTGTATAGACTGTAGTATCGAAGCTGCTTAGTGGGAGTCCCTTACTCCATTCCTAGTGAGATGGAAAGAGAGTGACAAAACTTCTGTTTAATTTTACTGCCGGGATGATATAATCAGTCCTCTCCGAGGTATATTGAGTATGTCGCAATAGCACTCCAATAGCAGAATTTTTTTTCGTATAGCAGTCGCCTCTCGGCAGGGAAAGGCTGAGAATATTTCTTCCATGGAAAAGATCCTCATAAAAATCATCTGTCGTTCGAAGGTGGTGTAAAACTGTAGTTCCTTCCGTGTGTGGACCAACATAAAGTCATTCAAGCAACAAATAATATATATCTTTTTTTGTCTTTCAGTTACAAGCAACATTCACAGCTTCGTCACGCGCTTGGGAGCATTACAATTTCAATCCGAAATTTATTATGAAATTGCTGCACAATCTGGAATACTATCCCGCTGAAGCTTTCAATGAGGTGAGTATCTTTGCCAGAAGATTGTTTTTGTGCGCAATATTTTATTTATAACTTCTTTTTAGGCTTTTTGCGCCGAGTTAACCTCCATGTTCGAAGATCGCTTGGCTAGTGAAGCTGATGTGTCCGAATTTCACAGTTTATTCAGGCAAACAATGCGCAAGTTCTACGGCAGGGAGGTAAGACATTTAAATAATTGCAAGTAAATAAAAAAATTAACCTCATTCACATCACACAGAAAGTATTTTTCGTGCCTAAGTTACCGAAGCACTGTGGTGAATTTCGTGCGCTCGCACACGACGTGTGGTTGGACGAAGTACAGAAGCAGATTACAATATGCAGTACGAAAATATACAAAATACTTTTACGGCCTCTGTCTTCTTAGCTAACTGATTTTTTTACGCCTTAGATGCCGAGTCCTTTATCATTGACGAGCCGATCACCAGAGAGCTACTTGATTTGGTGTCCAAAGTGGCACGTGTGCTGGCGCGCGATGAGACGCACTTGTTGTTGCTTGCACGCGCTGGTGGTAGGCATTTGGATGCGCTATATGCAGCAGCCAATTTACAACAGGCAAAAATTTTTGTCACACAAGGTGGCGCTGGGTACGGACTGACGGACTTCTATAATGATTTGAAATTGGTAATTCGTGCTTCGAAATTTAAATATTTTTTCTCTTAAGAAATGTCAAATGCAATCTCGCACAGGCCATGCAAACTGCAGCAATTGAAGATCAGTGCACCTGTTTGCTCATCGATCACTGTTGGATTACATTTGCACCGGACATAATGAAGCCAATTGAAGCAGTGCTGGAGGGAAGTGAGATACTTGATTTATTTGGTGATGATCTGGAATCTATAGCTAGCTCGCTGAAGCATGCTGCACAGTTGGAGGGCTTTCAGGAGTCCATAGGCGCATACTTTTTGAAAAGTACTATCGCGCATTGTATTTCCATTGAACAAAATTTTTCTCACATATCAATAAATTTTTAGAAGCTAAGAAGAATCTTCATTTGATTATCACCTTGGATCCGGCCAATGCGACGCTTAACAGTTTATTTAGCAGATTTCCAACACTTTACCGTAATATGGATATTTATTTTGTGCGCACTGCCTCTACTGAAACGCAAAATCAGCTGCCGAAGAAATTCATTGAAATGCTTGGCGAAGCTGCAGGGAGCAGGGGCAGCGTGCCCGTATTCTCGTACTTTACGGATGCCGTAGAATCTTTGATCACCCAGCAGGCGCCGAAGCGTTACTACCAGTTGATACGCTCCTACTTTTATATTTACACCAATTTCGCTAAGGACATCAACAAGAGACTGGAAAAGTTGCAGGTAAATACTTATAGATACTCTTACACCTGTGAGGAAGTAGGAGTGTGACATATGGAGAGGTTTTGAGATTTTTTTTTGCTTAATTTTAATAATTTTTCATAAAAATGCAGTTCATTGTACAGCCAAAACCATTAAGATTTCAAACTTTGTAGAGGATTTAAATTTTTTTTTTTAATTTTCTTCACAACTGCAATATTTTTATTCAGAATAAAAAAATGTAGTATACGGTTTTACAGTCTATCAAATTTTAAAGGCTGCAAAATTGCATTGATTTTCTTAGCATTTTTTTTTTTTCAAACGGAGTCGGGCATGAAAAATATTTCGAACATTTGCGCTATAAATCTGCATACTCAATTTTTTCTTAATTCTGAATAAAAATATTAAGATTTTAAAGCAAATTTCTGGAATTTGTTTTAAAAATTGTGAATAAAGTGTTGAAAATTTGTTAAATTTTTTTTTAAACTCGGCTCAAATTTTGAAATTTTCATTTACATGGTTGCAGAAAGAACTGTATTTTTATTAAAAGCTAATTAAAATTAAAAAAAAATATATTGTCGAGACTTTTCAATATATCACACTCCTAATATTTTGCTCACAAGTGTACATACTATACATAAAAGAGTTTTTCTCAGAACATTCAAATACTATTTTTCCCCACCCCCACTTTCTACGTCCCCAGCATGGCGTCGACAAGCTAGCCGCTGCCCATAACGTAGTGGACACACTCAAATCCAATGCCGGCCAACAGGAGGAGGCGCTTGCGGAAAAACGCAAACTGGCCAACGATGCACTCGAAATGATTTCGGCCACTATGCGGAGCGCCAACGATCAAAAAACCAATATGCTAGAGCTGAAGAAGAAGACACAGGATAGCAGCGAGCAGTTGAAACTGCGTCAGAAGGAAATACAACAGGAGCTCGCCGAAGTGGAGCCCATACTGGCGGAGGCCAGCACAGCAGTGGGTCAAATAAAATCGGAAGCACTATCCGAGATACGTTCATTACGTGCGCCGCCAGAGACTATACGCGACATACTCGAAGGCGTTTTGCGATTGATGGGTATACGCGATACCTCGTGGAATAGCATGAAGACCTTTCTGGCAAAACGTGGAGTCAAGGAAGATATACGCTCGTTGGATCCAGCGCATATCAATCCGGATAATTGTGTGGCGGTTGAAAAGTTGCTAGACGCGAAGGCGGAATCCTTTGAAATGAAGAATGCAAAACGTGCCTCGGCAGCTGCTGCGCCCCTAGCCGCTTGGGTCAAGGCGAGTGTGCGCTACTCAAAGGTCATACAAAGCATACGGCCATTAGAGCGCGAGCAAAATGAACTGCAACGCAACTTGGATGTGGCGGAGGGCGAAATGCAAACACTAATGAGCGGTTTGGATGATGTGGACAATCACGTAAAGCAATTGTCAGCCAAATTGAATTCATATACACAGGAAGCAGCGGTGTTGGAAATTAAATTGGATGATGCGCGTAAGACATTAAATGCAGCTGAAGTGTTGATTGAGAAACTTAGCTCTGAATTCCATACATGGAGCATGCAGCTGGATGAGTACAAGGCGTCGCATAAGACGTTGGACACTAAATCACTACTCATTGCATTGGCCATCAATTATTTCTCTCATCTGACATTAGAGCGCAGAAGGTTGGTCGTTATTTGCGTATATAACATTAACACTTTTTTCTAAATCTTTGCGCATTTCAGCTTCAGCATGGATCGTTTACTTGCCGAGCTGCAGTTGCGACCATTCGATTTGCGTAAAAGCCTACTCACCGAGCAGGAACAAATCATCTGGGAAAGCATGGGTCTCGCACCTGATGCGCAAATTATCGAAAACGCCGCATTACTACGCCAAATGCTCGATTTACCCTTTGGCAGCTATCCTGTACCTTTGGTATTGGATCCTACACAAACCGCCATGAACTGGCTAGAGGAGTATCTGCGTACTAAAGAAAGACCATACGACATCACCACGCAGAGCAATGAACGTTTAAACTACATGCTCGAGTTGGCCGTACGCTTTGGCAAAGTGCTTATAGTGCAGGATTGTCAGCAAGCGCGTCCCCCGCTATTGCAGCTGCTACAGGGACGCTTTTATGTTAAATTTGGAAAGAAGCAATTAGAAATTGGCTCAAAAATGATTGACCTACATGAACAATTCCAACTCGTACTCTTTACGAAAACCAATAAACTGAGCATTGAACCAGAAACGTTGAGCTATTTGACTTGCATACCGTTCACTGTGACCGCTATAGGCTTGGCCGATCAGCTCATGTCTAAAGCCATTATACTAAAGAACCCTCAGCTGGAGCGCAAACGCATTGAATTGTTGAAAAATGAAGGCGTGCTGTTGAAGCAACGCATTGAATTGGAAGACAAGTTGCTGGAAGAGCTCTCAACTGCACAAGGCGACATTTTGAAGAATGAAAAGCTCTTGAATACACTGAATGAGGTGAAGGAAAGCAGCAATTTTATTGATAAATCACTGAAGGAAAGTGCGCGCGTGAAAGAGTCTCTTCTGTCGGATTACACTCAGCTGCGTGAGCTCTGCACAAAGGCAGCAAAATTTTACATCGAGCTCACCGTATCCTATGAGTTGCCAGCGTTGGCATTTATACAACTTTTTCTCAATTCACTGCAAACATTCGAAAGTCGTAACTCGGTTGGAAACGATAGCGAACGACACGTGTATGAGCAGCTGGTTTGTGCTACATTCCAATATCTGGCGCGTTCAATATCGCGTGGCAGTCACTTGACTTTGGCGTTATATGTGTGCAAGAGCGCCTATCCGGAACGGATGCCTGCCGCAGAGTGGGAAATGTTTGTTACGAACTTTATGGTCACAGCTGATGTAAGCATAGGCAGCGTTGATTTGGGCTCAGTACAGTTGCCCGAATGTGTGGGTAAAGAGGCGGCGCTTAAATTGCAGATATTCTTAACACAAGTGCCACAAATTGAGGAACAACTGCAGTTGCAGAAAGATTATGCCTGGCGAAGTTTTGTCGTAGATCAGACGCCAGAGATGCCAGGTAAGATATGCAGCCAGCAATGCGATTTTAAGTTATTAATATGAGACAAAGAAGATAGATTACAAGGTTTGACCATACGAAGCAAAATTGTGAGAGTAACTTCGACTGCCAAGTCATTGGAAATTCGGCAGCAGAATTCTGCGCGCTCATTTCACTCGATTTTTACGCTCATCCAACCAGCCGTTGTTCAGAAGGCAATGAGATAACACGAGCAATGGTTGCGTAGTTTTTTTCCATATATCATCAACAAAATCTCAGTTTTTTCATAAATAAGCCGCTGTTATAGCCCCGGTTAAATCAGCAAACCAGCTGATTATTTCAAAATCGCTGATGCTGGCCACATCTTCGGAATTATTTTCACTATGAATATCAGGTAGAGATCGTTATGTAGATCAAGAAGAGGTCGCTTTGATCATCGGGTGTCATGTTGAGCTGGGTGCAAATGTTAATCTTTGCTATTGTAAATATCTCTCAATATTCACACCTACCTTCGATTCGCTTCGCTGTAGCGGTAGATTTCAAACAAATTCCATAATTTTTTCCACTTTTGTATTTTATTATAATTCACTGGCCTGGTTTGTTTAACCGGTAATCAACGATAAGGCTGAGAATATGGGACCAAACACACCGAGTATACCTGCCAAAACTTCATCGCTTCGATTTTGGTGAAATTTGGGTGAATAAGTTTTTCTATAAAGTATCATAAATTGTGAAAAGGGGAGGGAGAAAATATCGACTGGTCGATATATAGCGATTCAAAGTTTTGATTTTTTTGTGAATGCCTTTTTCCCCAGAATTGTAAATCCAACTGCTGATTTAAAAAAACAAAGAAGAAAAAATGATTTCTATAGGATTTTTTCCTACCTTTCGATAAAAAAAAATACAAAATAGTTTGTATAGGATTTTTTCATTCATTTCGATAAAAAAAAAAAAGTTTCCTTTAGGATTTTTTTCATACTTTTCGATAAAAAATAACAAACAATGTTTTCTATAGGATTTGTTTCATACAAAAGAAAAAAATGTTTTCTACAGAATTTTTTTATACTTTTCGATAGAAAATAACAAAAAATGTTTTCTATAGGTTTTTTTTCCTACTATTCGATAAAAAATAAAAAATAAAATGTTTTCTATAGGATTTTTTTACTACTATTCGATAAAAAATAAAAAAAATGTATTCTATAGGATTTTTTTCCTACATTTGGATAAAAACCATAAAAAATGTTTTCTTCAGGATTTTTTCCATACTTTTCGATAAAAAATAACAAAAAATGTTTTCTATTGGATTTTTTTCATATTTTTTCATACAAAAGAATAAAATGTTTTCTACAGAATTTTTTCATACTTTTCTATAAAAAATAACAAAAAATGTTTTCTATAAGATTTTGTTTTATACTTTTCGATAAAAAATATAAAAAAATGTTTTCTATAGGATTGATAAAAATAGAAAAAAAAATGTATTCTATAGGTTTTTTTCCTACTTTTCGATAAAAAACCAAAAAATTTGGTTTCTATAGGATTTTTTTCCTACTATTCGATAAAAAATAAAAAAATGTATTCTATAGGATTTTCATGTTTTCCTTAAGGGTTTTTTTATCATACTTTTGGATAAAAAAAAAATGTTTAATATAGGATTTTTTCATACTTTTTGATAAAAAAAAACCATTCTTTGGTATATTTTTTTAATTTCGTTTTAATTGTTTTTGGTAATTTCGTTTTAATTTTTCTTTATTGTTAATTTCGTTCAAATGTTTTTTTTTTATTGTTAATTTTGTTTTTAATGTCGTCTTAATTTTTTTTTTTGTTAATTTCGTTTTACTTTTTATTTTCGTAAACATTTTTTTTTTTGTTAATTTCGTTTTATTTTTTTTTTGTTAATTTCGTTTAAATTTTATTTAATTTCGTTTTACTTTCTTTTTATTCCGTTTTAATTTTTTTTGCATATTTTTTATTTATTTATTAAAAGAGTAACAGTTATAAATAACTAGTTCCACTTAAAGACTAAAGCACTGGCTACTATGGCCTTCGGCTATTAGTATAATAAAAGAAAAAAGACAGCGTGTCTTATAGCCTTAACTTACATCTAGATACATAATTACAAATCTTATTTAAATTGCATACCGTTGTCTGTTTGAGGAGTTCCGATGGTTTGATGCTTGAGAAAAGGGATATTCTGATATTTTGTAGGGAAGGACAAGTATCTATCAGATGAAGTGTAGTAAATTCGTTGGAGCCACAAAAAGGGCATGTAGGCTTCGGTGAACCGCTGAGCAGGTGGGCATGTGTCATGAGTGTGTGACCGATTCTCAGTCGAGTAAAGGTTTTTGCTTGGTGACATAATGCAGATGGAGGGTAGATATTTTTTTCCCCAAAGGGGTTAAAGTTTTTATAAGGATGCTCATAAATGTTCCATTTAGTTGCTGCGTTGTCTGCGGCAAGTTCTTTAGCTAGTATCTTTATGTCATTGCAAGTGATATAGTTAAATGTGTGTAGTGGTTCCTTATTCGCCTCTTTCGCTCTCTTGTCAGCTTTTTCGTTACCATTTATCCCAGAGTGCCCAGGAATCCACATAATTTTGATTGCACCTGTGTGTATTGAAATTATATTCCGGATTTTTGTTATAATCGGGGTGTCATTTGTGGGGTTTAAGATAGCTTCGATTGAGGATTTGCTATCGGTGCAAATTAAGTGCTTGCTACATTTCTGGGAGGCAAAGATTACTGCTTCAAGTAATGCAGCTGCTTCAGCTGTAAATATTGAAGTGAATCTTGGCAAAATTCCGGCATAGATGGTAACACCTTCTGCGTTTGTCACTGCAAAAGATGTGCAGGTGTCGGTTTTTGATCCGTCGGTGAAAATGATCTCCCAATCTTTCTTTAATGGAGAAATGGTTTCGAGAAAAATCTGGTTGTATTCGTTTGTGTTAGTGGAATCTTTTAAATATTTGGATAGATTGTTCAATATCATCGAGTTGGGAACGACCCACGGTGGATGTATGGCAGGTTCTACAAGTACTGGCTGAGCAATGATATCCAGTTTTTCGGCTTCTTTTAGAATGATGGAGATTGTTGATTCCCGGCTCTTTCTGTTTAATTTTTGAGTACTCGAGTTGATGTATTTAAACAAAAGTCTGTTTCTACATTGAATTATCTTCAAAATACTTGTCCTTGTATTGTTGGCCACCCTTTCCGAGATGGTGGGAAGTCCAGCTTCCGCTAAGGTAACGTTTATGGGGGAAGTGGGGAACGCTCTGATGCTTCTCCTGACTGCAGCATGGTAAGGTGCTTCTAGGCGCTTTAGATGAGTTTTAGCGCAGTGTCCGTATATGACCAGTCCGAAGTCAATTTTAGATAAGATTAGAGATCTAGTGATACTTAATAATATACTTGTATGTATCAAACAGTGCTTTGAGGATAAGTATTTAACTATGTTTAGTCTAGATAATAGGCTTAACCTAACGTATTCACAATGTTGCTTATAAGTTAGTCGCTTATCAAAGATAATGCCTAATATTTTAAGTGTGTTGGTGTGGGGGATTATTGTATTGGAGAAGGATATAGGTGGGAATATGCATTTATGCTTGCGACATATATGGAATGTAGAACTTTTATTAATAGAAATACTGGCTCCCGAAGCTTGTGACCAAACTTCGAGGTCCGCAAGGATACCGCTAAATGTACTTTTAACTTCTGATAAATTTTTGGTGTTTGAAAAAATTACCACATCATCTGCGTAAATGAAGTGTTCGACATGCAGATGTTTGGATATTATAGAGTTAACTTCATTAAAAGCTATGATGAACAAAATGACAGATAGAGGTGATCCTTGAGGAATACCATTAAAGAGGGGAAGGATTTGGGATTCATGGTTGTTGGCACGAACATAAAACTTGCGATTGCATAAGTACGATTTGATAGTATTATACATTTTTTCCCCAATCTTCCAGCGATTTAGCTCTTCCAATACATTGTGAGAGCCTATTCGATCATATGCCTTTTCAAAATCTAAGCTAAGCACAGATACATGGTTTCTATCGGCAAGTGCTGAGTTAGCGAAATGATCCAGTACTAGAAGTGGATCTATTACACTAAGTCCTTTTTGAAACGCAAACTGGTGTGGGCTAAGTAGGTTATTTTTTTGGGCAAACCAGATGATTCGCCGGGAAATCATTTTCTCTAGAACTTTTGACATGCAAGGGAGAAGGGATATAGGTCTATAACTAGATATGAGGGAGTTGGGTTTATTAGGTTTGGGGATGGGGATAATTGCGGCAGTTTTCCACGCTTGAGGGAATAATCCTTGACTAAATATTGAGTTGTATAGGTTAACGAGTCGGGATTTTAAGAAGGAGGGAATATTTTTTAATATCGCGTAGTTAATTCTATCCCCACCGGGAGTCTTACCCTTCAGAGAAGAAAGCGTTAAATCGAATTCTTCTATTGTGAATGGTGAATCTATTGCTACACTATCGGAGGAAGGGGAGGGGTTATGGTATTTAAAAGCGCTTAAATTGTCTTTTCTTCTCTTGAAGTCGGGGTGGAAGTTTGAGCTGTGGGAGTAGTTTGACCAGGTGCCTGCGAATTTTTCAACTATCTCTTGTGAGGAATAAACTGGCCCTGCTGGGAAATGAATAAATGGGATATGGTTAGGTTGGGAAGAGGAAGTGAGAGTTCTTATGTCAGCCCAAATTTTTTTCGGGTTGGACTGTGGTGTAATTTTAGCTGTGAGAGTTTCTAGCGCTTGTCTTTTGCAAGACTTCAACTCACGCCGGAATAGGGCATTGTGTCTCTTATACGCAATGAAGTTCTCGTCCGTTCTGTTTCTTTTAAATTGAGTCCATGAGGTCTGCTTATTTTTCCTTAGGATGGAGAGCAAGTTAGACCAGTACGGAAGTCTGGCTGTATATTTTTTAGTACTGGTCTGTTGGAATTGCATATATTTGTTTTAATTTTTTTGAAAATTCCGTTTCAATTTTTGTTTTGTTAATTTCGTTTCAATTTTATTTAATTTCGTTTTACATTTTTTTACGTATATTTTTGTTTTAATTTCGTTTTGATTTTTTTTTATTTCGTTTTATTTTTTTTTTCTTTAGTTTCATTTTTTTTTTCTTTCGTTTCATTTTTTTTATTTCGTTTTAACCGTAGATCGTTTTTTGTATAAAAAATGATACATTTCATATTTTAGAAGCCAATAAATTCGTCCACGTTGGCAACACTTACCTCAACTTTTATGACTTTGTTTGTTCCGTTGATATAAGCATTTTAAACTGAGTTTCAAATTTTAAAATCAAGTAGGCCGCGAGAAAAACGAAAACTTCATAATTCTACTCATTGTATCATATTTGATACATATGAAATTCTTAAAGATTTTTCGTGCGAATAGTTTTAGTTTCATCCTTGTTTTGACATTATTCGGACGTTTTTTTGTGAATAAGTGAAAGTTTGGTTCAAAAATGTCGCGTCCGCAATATTTAGCTTTAGGGGAGCTGGTGAATGAAGTTCTGGATAACAGTTCAAACGATGAATATGAAAATAGAAATTTTTCTAATTCAGAAACTGAGGCGGAGGACTATGTGTTTGAAAATGACTCAAATGAAAGTTCTGAGAATATTGGTCTCAACTTTGATATTGATCCGTTATATACTGCAAAAGATGGTACCATATGGAATCCAGAGCCATACGACATCGGTCGTTCAAGGGCGGAAAACGTCATTAGTTTGAGACCAGGTTACTAACTGTGCTTTTTTATGTTACGATTTTTCAATTTACATACTGACTTACTTCTTTTAGGAGTAACAAGAAACGCATCTAGCCGAGTTGGAAACATCCGAGATTCCATGCTATTATTTTTCCCTATATCGATTACGAAAATAATAATTGGAAATTCGAATAAGTATGGGAAAGAATTACATGGAGATAAACATTTAGAAATTGATGAAGATCTACTTCTGGCTTTTCTGTCTGTTTTGCTATTGGCTGGTGTATATAAGTACGTTAATACATATATTCAAAAACTAAAAAATCATAAATAAAAAAATGTTTTTTTGGAATACTTATATAGATCTAAAAATGAAACTTTGCATGATTTATTCGATACTACATATGGGCGACCTATATTTCGCACAATTATGACCGAAAAACCATTTTTATATGTATTGAAAGTTATACGCTTTGATGACGTACTTAGTAGACGAGAGGGAAGAAGTGAAGATAAATTTGCACCAAATCGCGATCTTTGGGAACGGTGGGTAAAACTACTCCCTACGTTCTATAATCCTCATGATTGCATCACAGTAGACGAACAATTATTGGGTTTTCACGGCCGCTATAAGTTTCGCCAGTACATTCCGTCGAAACCCGAGAAGTACGGTGTAAAGTTTTGGTTGGCCGTTGATTCCGAAACATGTTATGTTTGGAAAATACAGCCTTATTTGGGAAGAGGAATTACTGGAGTTCCAGAGCGCAACCAAGGCGAGCGGGTCGTACTTGATTTAGTGGAAGGATTGAAAGGTCACAACGTTACCATGGACAACTTTTTCTCGTCGCATACTTTGGGTCAAAAACTTTTAAATCGAAATCTAACAATGGTTGGAACAATGCGCAAAAATAAGAGATCCATTCCTCCAAAGTTACTTCAGTGCAAAAACATTCCTAGATTTAATTCAACTTTTGCATTTACTCCGGACACTACTCTTGTTTCGTATATGAGCCATAAAAACAAATGCACAATTGTTATGAGCACAATACACCACGACGCAAGATTCGCGTAACTCAAAAAAATTGCCAGAATTAATTTCCTTTTATAACTCGACAAAAGGAGGAGTTGATACGGTGGACAAAATGTTAACCTGTTACAGAAATAGATCCAAACTGGAAGTCTACAAGGAAGCACACAAAACGCAAGTGTTTTCTTCATGAACTTGCCATTTCATTAGCTAAACCTTATGTTGAAAAATAATCCCAACGTACTCAAAATGGCATGCTTTCGTCGATTTTCTTTACTGGTGTCGTCAACAGTGCAGACGAGAACGAAGCTGGATCATCAAAAAAGGTTAAAATGGAAAGTTTGGAAAAAAAGAATCGAGCAAAATGTTGTATGTGTTATAGTTCCGGAGAAAATAAAAACAAATGGACCTCTTTATATTGCAGCAAATGCAAAAAACCTTATTGTAAAGACAAACATATGGAAAATATTTGTACAAAATGCGTCAATAAAGCTTAATTTTATAACTATCTCAAAATCTAGTTAAAAACACATTGGTTTGTTTCATTTTTAATAATAATTCAGTATGTATCAAAAAAGATACACGGTATAGAATTGTGAAGTTTTTTGTAGGGCTGATCTACGGTTAATTTTGATTTTAACTTCCATTTATTTTTAATTTCGTTTTAATTTTTTTGTGTGTATATTTGTGCTTTAATTTTGCTTTAATATTTGTCATATTTCAACAGTTCTTTGTTTTTTTCGGATTATGCTCCAATGAATGCTTTTTATACGGATAGCATGCATTTTTTTGTATTTTTAGATAAAAAAGTTTAAAAAAATTCGAAATTTTTTGTTGTTGTTACAAAAAACTGCGTACAGGTATTGAATTTTGTCTCCATAGTGTAGGCACAATTTAATGAAGTTGAAAACACGCCCACTTCCCTTTTTATCAGACGTTTATTTTCTGTCCATCTATTTCTCATTGCAACGTATAACTAAAACCTTGAGACGTCCTTACCATAAGGTAGATTTGAAATGAGCAAAATCGGTTTATAACCACACGAATTCTCTCCAGAGAACTGCAGTTTTGAAAATGCCACTACTTAAGAAACTTTCTCGAAATTAGCAAAAGGGTTAATCCAAAGGATGGAATTACGTATGTGTACTTGTATGTATATATTGGAAAATAGGAGTTGTTGTTGTAGCAGTTCACTAGTCCCTGCCAGTGCGGTGTAGTCACCAATTGTTATCGTCTAACTTATTTAACTGTAGGCCCAGAAAAGTTGCCGTTTCGACAGGTTAGGTGCAAGTGGAGAGGGTTACAATACCCAGACCGCAATTGAACCAAAGTTACGTGGGTCTCACGAGGCAGCTGAAGCTCTTCGTCTGCAATAGGTGGTATTATCTGGACTCCGATAGCGGCATTCAGGGAGTTTAGGAAGGCGGTGAATGTTGTTTAATTACTGTCCGGTCTAGTAGTTGCGATTGTGTTTTGTCCTGAATGTGTCAGTGTATTTGAAGAGATGCCTTCTGACATGCCTGAAAGGATGGATGATTCCTGCGGTAACACACAAGCAGGAATTGCTTGCTCAGCATATTACTCTGCTCCTTGACCGGGAGCTTGGAAGCCTCATTGTGAAGGTGTTGCAGTGGAGAAATATGAGGCATCCTATAGCTGTTCTAATAGCAGTATTTTGACAGGTCTGGAGCTTTTCCCACTGCGAATCACAAGTACCAGGCGATCAGACAAGAGTGGCAACGTCCATCTTTCAGTTTTCAAATTTAATTAACTTATTTATGTATTGCATCGTCCAATCCGTATAAAATAATTTTCAATTAATGCTCTAAGATCTATTAAAAACAGAAATTTAATGCATTTTGAAACCCATAAGACATCCATGTGTTCAAAAAATAGGCGAAATCAGGCAAACAAGTTTTCATTCTTACGTTACATGATTTTAGCCATGGTTTGAAAATTTGCTAAATTGAAGTCCAACCCAGATCACCATCCACACCACCTTCCAAACAATCTCGGTTCCACGTTGCCGGAATGGATCGAGTTTATACATGGCCAAGGCCTGCGACTTCTGCAGCTTTCCCAAAATTGTATGGCTAATAGAGTAAAGCAGTCCAGTAAAACAGTCATTTCAAAAAAGCAAACAAATGTTATGCCATTTAACGCGCACCGGGTGCACATACAAATTCAGTAATTTCTTAACTTTTTCGTACACAACAAATATAATTACCAAAGATTTCATTAATTTTTCTTTAATAGGCGATATTAAATCACCATTTCATCGCGTACTCATCGCGCAAATATTTCGCCCAGATCTTATTTTTGTGCAGCTACGCCGCGCAGCTGCCGAAATTCTGGGCATATCGCCAGATTCAGTGGTGCAGCCTACAGTGGAGCAACTTGCCGATGAGAACACTGACAACAAACCCATCCTAGTGATTACGCAAACCGAAAATGACCCAGGCACTGAAATAAGAAGTGTCGCTGTCAAAAAAATTGGACTCGAAAAATACACCGAACTTTCCATTGGGCGCGGTATGGAACATCGCGCATTGGATGCTATACGGCAGGCAGCTGAGCTCGGCAAGTGGATTTGTATTAAAAATGTGCATCTTGTTGCCGATTGGTTGCCAGAGCTGGATCGTGAATTGGAAGTGTTGAAGAAACGCGATGGTTTTCGCCTGTGGCTTATTTGTGAATCGACACGCGGCTTCAGCGATACGATTATGTACAAGTTTGTGAAGGTTTTATACGAGTTTCCAAACGGTATTAAGCACAAGGTCCGTCGTATGTTGCAAAATTTTGCGCTGAGTGATTACCGAAGCATATCAAAAGAAGCCAAGTTGGTTAAGATACGTTTTGTGGTTTTTATTGTTATGGCGGTGCTGCAGGAACGTCGCAAATACATACCGCAAGGTTGGTCGAAATACTATGAATTTGGTGAAGCAGATTTGAAAGCTGCAATGGAAGTGCTACTTTGGTTAGATAGCACAATGTCTAGCGGTCGCTGCGATTGGACAATTTTGCAGCGATTATGCGAAAATGTTGCATTTGGTGGCCGCATCAACAACACACGCGACTTACAAGTACTCCAACGTTATTTAGAAGAATTTTGTTCCGCTGATGTGATGAACAATCGTTGGAGTCCATTGAACACCAAAGTTGTTGTTCCCACAAGTGCACAAGTACTCGATTATATAAGCGCAATTTCAAAGTTTCCCGATACGGATGAACCAGGCGTATTCCACTTGTCGAACCATACAAATATCAGTCGTGAAATTGAACAATCAAAAGAAATTATTAAGGAGTTACGCGCAAACTACTACAAGAAAACGGAATGTACAGAGGAATCGATGTGCCGTGAACAAGAAACAACCGACTTGGCTAAGATGGAGAAACAAATTAAACCGATTTTAGCACTTTGGCGCAAGTTAGCTGGTGTAAGAATTATTAAGTTATAGTAAAATATGTGCAATTTTAAATTTATCCATTCTTGATAACTTCCCAGAAATGCACTGTTCAAAAAACCGCAGAGGAATTGCAGGAATCTACACAGCAGGCTTTGCCTTGGCAACTATTCGTCATATCTGAGTTGAGAACTGCTGCAAAGTGTTTTCAAGAGGTGCACCAAACACTTTCACTAGTACACAACTGGTTCAAGTCAACGTCTAGCAATACTAAATCAAGTATTGATTTACATTTATTTCAAATGCTTGCGGAAAATCAGGTTAATACGGCTATTTTCACTTGTTTTTCAATCTGTTAAGGCTTGCTACTATTTGCACAGGTTCCCGGTGCTTGGCTTCGCTGCTGGTGTGGTCCACCTGCAACAGTGGACTATATACGTGCGATTGTGGTACGTGGACAGGCAGCTGAACTCCGCTACCGCTCGGAGTTACATCTGGATTTTGGACAGCAAATCGATCTCACTACCGTTTTCAATAGTGAAACAATGTTGTCTAGTCTCAAACTTACTAATTCACGACAAATAGGCACTTCTTGTAAGGATCTCAAGCTGACAGCTCAAGTTATCAACAGCAATATGCAATCCAGCGCACATACAAAGAGCTCGGTTATTACCCTGTCTCCACTAAAGGTAAATGTGAGCAATGGCACTTGTTCTAGGAATCGTATACTTGTTTATTTTGCTTTGAGTAAACAACTACCGCCGATCAGACGGCGTCTTTCTGGCGAAGCGAGTCGTATTTGTAGTATTTATTTTCATTTGTTTGCGGCACTTACCTTTCCCATTTTGGCCATAAAATGATACTCCACCGTTGATAGCAATTTATGTCCTCCGATATTCTTTGCAAAATAGTTGTTTTTAGGCTATTTGCCCTGAAATCCGGAATTTTGTAAAATTTTGGTTGGCTGGCCGTCTAGTTTTTGTTTTTGATTGACAGTTTGTAAGACTAGCTGACATTTAATGTAGTAGATTAAAAGTTGGGGTAGGTATGCCAAGGCCTGCCAGACTTAAGGGAATATGTGAATACAAGTGAATACCTGTACAAAACTATAATAGTTAAGAAGGCATTCAACAAAATTAATTTTTTTTAAATTAGCAAGAGTTTAAGTATTTCAGTTTTTTTGTCTAAGTTATATGATACACAATTCAACCAAATATTTTTCGCGAAATACATATATAATATATTTAATAGCCTAGGCAGGAGGGATTAATAACTTAATTCGAAATTACCTCAGGATATAAGAGTAACTAATGCAAATTGACAACTACACTTAATTCTCATAAGTTTAGCGAATTAGAGGAATTTTCGATGACATCACTGCCGAAAAATGACAGTTAATATTTATATATGTACATGAAAAATAATGAAGCTTTCAAAGAAAGACTGTATGCAATGCTAGTTTGCACTAACACGTTCGAAATTACATAAATTATTTTGCTATTTCTGAGCAGCTTGAGGAATTGCACTTTAAGATTTTCTAAATAAATAGTTGTTTATTAGTATCACGGCCGCTAATACCCAGACTTGTTGCCTACGACCCGTCTTTTGCTGACAAAACTGTCCAATAAGCAAATCAGCCGTCCGCGCATCAGCTTGCTGTCAGACTACAATTTTAATCGGAATTAACTGTGCTGGTAGTCCCAATTATACAATAAACAGCCTTTGACATATTTTCAGCAAAAGAAGTAGGCAAAAAATAAATACTAATATTCATTGCTTCGTTAGTTAATTTTTTAGGAATTGCAAAGAAATTTTATATTTAATGTATTTTTTACGACCGACCAATTTTAGTCTATATACTGTAGTTACTCGTTTGACATAAGTAAGTAATAACAGAATCCATTTTAGGTTGATGGCGCTGTTTTTACTTACGGCAAATTAACTATAAAAACAGATGTGGAAAGTCGTGCTCAAGAATATAAATCTCCTGAATTCAGACTTACTTTCGAGGCTTATACGAGCACCGAGGAAAAGAAATCTGGCGCAAAAGTCTCGGCTGGCCTTATAAAAGTGCCTTTGTATTCGAACGTCAGTCGGGAAAAGCTTCTTTGCTTTGTGGATGTTCCAACTACAGAATCGGCGGATGTGGTACTTTTGTCGGGAGCAGCACTAATTGTGCCAGATTTTTAAATGATTTAATGAAAAATTAATACATATAAAGTTCTAAGCAGTTTTGAACTGATAAATACAAAAAAAGTTTATATTACAGCACCTTTATTTACGTTGAGAAGAATTGGATACACAAATATTAAGCAATTACATTTTAATACCGAGACTCATACATCGGTGGGGACAAATTTATATTAATGGACAAGGTATTATTTTAATTGTAACAGCATAAAACACTCTCTCAAATTATATTGAGGAATGCAGTCGAATTAAGAATCCTCGAATATTAAATCAGAATCATCGTGTTAGCATAGATTTGACTATCGAGCGAACATAAGCCATATGACATCTGATCTGATGTTATCATATGATCTCATATTTCATATTCTTTTGTATTTTACCGTTAACTTTCGTACTTTAACAACCATCAACTGTTTGTATTTAGTGATTCTTCAAGGAAGTCTGAGTCACATATCTCCTAATGTGCAAGATAGCCATGAAATGCCAGACATCTTTTAACGAGATGACTCAGTCATTTCGCCCAAATATAGCATGGGCGCCTGGCCTCAAAACAAAGCGTTCTGTGCCGACAGGTAGTTTTCCAAACATCTTCCAAGCCGAGGTACAGGTTGGGCCATATAGCGTTTGCTTTTTAAACCACCTATTTTTTTAAGAATGGTAACACAAATGACATGTCAAATGTGTTCATAATTTACTTAAAGGTTTGACATTTACGAAATGGGACGCTATACGCTTGAACAAAATTGGGAAATATTGAAAACCTATTTACAAAGTGGTGAGTCTTCTTCTTCTTTTCTGATGTTCCCATCGGTGGCTACTTCAATAAGCAAAATTGTCGGATTTGGGGCTCACAAAATCCACCCGTTACTGTAGAGATGCAAATGCACCCACAACGAGTCACTGTTTGGCGCGGTTTTTGGTCTGGCGGCATCATCGGGCCATTTTTTTCGAAAATGAGTGAGGAACCGCGGTTACAGTAAATGGCGAGCGTTACGGTGACATGCTCAACGAGTTGTTTCCAAAAATTGAAGAGGATGACATGGACTACATTTGGTTTCAACAGGACGGTGCAACTTGTCACACTGCCAAAGTTACACTCGAACTTTTGGCTACCGTTTTTGAAAACCGTATAATCAGGCGAAATTCCGATATCAATTGGCCGCTTCGGAGCTGTGACTTAAGCCCGTTGGACTATTTTTTGTGGGAAGCCGTTAAGGACAAATCCTATGCGAACCATCCAGAGACGATTGATGCTTTAAACCCCGAAATCGAAGTTGCCATTCATGAAAGTGGAGCCCAAACAATCCAAAATGTGCTTAAAAATTAGGTTGATCGATTGGCCTACTGTAAAGCCAGTTGTGGCAGTCATTTGAACGATATTATTTTTTATTCATAAATGACAATGTTCAATATTCAAAATAAAAGAAAGTTTGAAAAAAGTTTTTTTTATAGCCGATTCAAAAAGCAAATTTTACATGGCCCACCCTGTATAATAAACCTTCAATTTGTAACAAGACTTATATACTGCAAGTTAAATATACTAACCTTTTAAGGGGTCGAAAGTTAGAACACCGAAAAAAGCGATTCTTTCAGAATTTTTTCCAAGAAAACTTTTAAATTTGTTGATCTAAAAATTTGTACACATATTATGTTATCTTTTAACTGTATTTTAAGACTTAGTATTAGTAAAAATATTTATTTGTAACGGAGCTACAACTGATCTCCGGGAGCTGCTCTCAAAAAAGATGTTTTGCGGTGGCCACTATATCGTTAAGTAATTTTATATCGAAACAATTTCAATTGTATTTATATTGCAAATAGTTCTGTGAAAAGGTGTGCGTGATTATGCGCGATTAAAAATAATTCTTCATAAGCATGCCGAAATATTAACAAAATGCGAAAGCGTACGACTTTTGAAATCGTTCTAGTGCGCTTACAGGAACATGAGCCAAAGTGACTTATTTGCGTATCTCATATTTTAACCATGTGCACTGGGGTGTACTTAGGTTGTGTACTTTTGTAATAGAGTATATAATAATTTACTATAATTTAGCAAAGATCCAAACCTCAAATAAGTTCCCCAGTTTCTAACCGATTTATACAATTTAACACAGGTTCTTCAGAAATTCGATATGGCAACATTGCTGACTAGCGGCTGGAAATTTATTTCTTCTTTAACAGCGCTGCATGCGCTACGTTGCTGTTAGCAACATATCGTTTCCTGCTAAAAATCCAATAGAGGCAACATTTAAATTAAAATACGATACTCTGTTATAATAAACCAATATTTATCAAGCTTCACCTAAGTGAGTTGAATTCAGCACGGGTGGTGAATATGCTTTTTCTCAACTAATTGCAAGGATGACTGATTTCACCATCTTTCACCAATCATTTCACCATGAACTGATTGGTTTGTTTCACGGATATTTTTTTTCATAATGGGTAAGGTTGGTGAAAGTCTGTGTAATTCACAATAATTCAATGTCAGTTGTTCTTTAATTTCTAGGTAAGTAGATAAATGCACTTACATTTAAAAAATATTCTTCTTGTTGTGAGAATATATGTACGTTCGCATTGTAGTGCCCAGAATTTTTGCCAAGTTGAAAAAGTTACTGGTTTTTTATACTGGATTAAGAACTAAAAGCTATTCTGATTGCTAGTACCCTGATGAGCAAATTTGGAAATTATATATTTATATGTATAAGGGAGGATCATGGCCATATACCTTTGTATAGTGTGGGAATAGTCAGATTGTGAAAGAGAAGTTCGTAGAAGGCTGCTAAAAGGGCCTTAGGCTCACTCGAGCCTCTTTTGCTTTTCCTTTTGATTTTATTTTGAAATTCCTAATTTGAACAGCTGATTTGAGGCTTAACTAAACCCAAAAATATTTTATGCACAAATTTTAATCCGGGTTAAGATTTCTACCAGAAACCTGAAATTAAGAATTTTAAGATTTTGAACGAAAAAAATGTAAACCTTCCAAGTATCGGGGAAATATTATATAAATACATAAGTGCTCTTTATGAATCTTTTACGATTTAAAAATTTTTGAGTGATATCAATAAAAATATTATTATGAATGATATTTAGATTTTTAATTAATCGCTTAGAAAATGTAACCATAAAACGATCGATATTTGATAAAAAAAAAATTAGTTTTTGAATGTTATTTTTTCTACTGATTATTTTCTTGATAAGAAATAATTTATGTTTTTTGAGTTTTAAATTTTTCACCGAAAGTAATGATTATTCTATTTTTTTTAATTTTTTTATCGATCATTTTTATTTATTTATTTTTTTCGAGCGTAATTTTTCTGTTTGAAATTAAAATTAGTGTTTGTGTTGGATTTGTTTGGCAGATCGAAAAACTCAAAACCCCATACCTTACCTCAACTCTCCATATACTACATACATACATACATATGAACATACAAAAAGTGCATTTCATATTCGTATGGAGTTGTCCGTTTTTCTCCCATCGGACGCGTCCTCAGTAACGGAACGAGGAAGGCTCGGCATCATGCAGGGGAAGTTGGAACCGATAAGGAAGGTTGTTATAGTGTTAGCGGGAGCATGCCCCACATATCAATGGAGCGACGGCACCTTTGGTGATGTTTCTGACATTTTGATTTTAACCTTCTTAAAAAAACAAAAAAAGTGCATTTCGTAATTTTAGAGACACAGAGACTTTTTAACAAAATTTGACAAATCATTTTATTTTATTTCAATAATGTTTTTATGAAAACATAGTTAATTCATTCTATTCTATTCTATTCTACATAGTGGAATTTCGATCTATGTATAAAGTGCATGTTTGAAGTGGTGTAAAAATCGCTTTAATTTTTTATAAATTTTTTTTTGCAACATTTATTCTCGAATTGCCAAGCTTTCATTATTGTCCATCGTTTATTACTGGAATTGTGATTGCATAAGAATTCTCGTTTGATTGCACTAAAGTTCAAATAGTTAACTGCGAGGAAATTCCATTGAAACAAGATCATTTAAGAACAAAAGCTATCAATATTAAATTTAGCACGAAAATTGCATTCCATACCGGGTTGAAGTAGTTAAACAATGATCTAAGTAAATTGGCAGACATGCTTTAACAGCATGAAACAAAATAAATGGAAGCATTTTATATTACATACACACAAACAAAATCCTTTTATTATACAAATTAATCGAATTAGTCGACTTTCAGCAAACAAAATAAAGACAATAGAGGCGCATTGTCGAATTGGAGGGCCAAGCCTAAAACTCTCAAAAACTCTATAAATTAATAAGTAGTTGACTACTAAATTCGTGTACAAGTTTCCTGCAGTGAAAGGTCAAAGTACTCAGAAAAGATGCTAGTTCATGAAATGGTGTTGGATGATAGATAGATGATACTAGTTCGCAAGTGCCCCGAATTATACCGGTTATAAAATGAGTAATTAAGGTGTAGTCTAATGAATAATGAGTGGAGTAGACTCATTTTAATTTTTATTAATAGACAGATGACACTAGTTCGCAAGTGACCCGAATTGTACCGGTTACAAAATAAGTAATTAAGGGTGTAGTCTAATAAATAATGAGTGGAGTAGACTCATTTTAATTTTTATTGATAGATAGATGACACTAGTTCGCAAGTGCCCCGAATTGTACCGGTTACAAAATAAGTAATTAAGGGTGTAGTCTAATAAATAATGAGTGGAGTAGACTCATTTTAATTTTTATTGATAGATAGATGACACTAGTTCGCAAGTGCCCCGAATTGTACCGGTTATAAAATGACTAATTGGAGGTGCATTTTAATAAAGGAGATTGTCTTTCATTTTAAGGAGCCGTGAAATGTGGAGTAGACTCATTTTAATTTTTATTGATAGATAGATGACACTAGTTCGCAAGTGAGCCATATTGTACCGGTTCTTCTTCTTCTTAATTGGCGCGATAACCGCTTACGCGATTTTGGCCGAGATTAACAAAGCGCGCCAGTCGTTACTTTCTCGTGCTAACCGGCGCCAATTGGACACACCAAGTGAAGCCAAGTCCTTCTCCACCTGATCTTTCCAACGCAGAGGAGGCCGCCCTCTTCCTCTGCTACCACCAGCTGGTACCGCATCGAATACTTTCAAAGCCGGAGCGTTTGTATCCATTCGGACGACATGACCCAGCCAACGAAGCCGCAGGATCTTTATTCTCTGCGCTATGTCTATGTCGTCGTAAAGCTCATACAGCTCATCGTTCCATTGTCTACGATATTCGCCGTTGCCAACGTGCAAAGGTCCAAAAATCTTACGCAGAATCTTTCTCTCGAACACTCCAAGCGTCGCTTCATCGGATGTTGTCATCGTCCAAGCTTCTGCGCCATACGTTAGGACGGGCATGATGAGAGTCTTGTAGAGTGTTAATTTTGTTCGTCGAGAGAGGACTTTACTGCTCAATTGCCTACTTAGTCCAAAGTAGCACTTGTTGGCAAGAGAGATTCTACGTTGGATTTCAAGGCTGACATTGTTATCGGTGTTAATGCTGGTTCCTAAATACACGAAGTCTTTTACAACCTCGAAATTATAACTGTCAACAGTGACGTGGGTGCCGATACGCGAGTGCGCCGACTGTTTGTTTGAAGACAGGAGGTACTTCGTTTTGTCCTCGTTCACCACCAAACCCATTCGCTTTGCCTCTTTATCCAGTTTGGAGAAGGCAGAACTAACAGCGCGGTTGTTAAGGCCGATGATGTCAATATCATCGGCATACGCCAGCAATTGTACGCTCTTATAAAAAATTGTGCCTGAGCGATTAAGTTCTGCGGCTCGTACGATGCTCTCCAACATCAGGTCAGATCATTGTACCGGTTACAAAATGACTAATTAGCGGTGTATTTTAATAAATGAGATTGCCTTATATTATAAGGAGCTATGATATGTAGAGCAGACTCATTTTAATTTTTATTGATAGATAGATGACACTAGTTCGCAAGTGAGCCAAATTGTACTGGTTACAAAATGACTAATTAGCGGTATAGTCTAATAAATAAGATTGTCTAACATTTTAAGGAGCTGTGAAATGTGGAGTAGACTCATTTTAATTTTTATATGGTTAATCAACTATTTTTTGGACTATTATGAACTACTTCATTAACTGGTTTTACACGAGGGCTTACTAGTTCATTAGCTAGTATAATACTGAAGTGGTGGTCTACAATTATCATTTCATATATTCATATTTCTATAATGAAAATATCAGTTGCTAGCATTAAAAGTCGATAGAAAGCAAACTACTTCAGCTGCAAACTAAACTGGTCGCAAGGTAGTTTAGAACTTTTGTGCCTGCAGGGTTGCAACTGTTTAGGCACTTTAGCAAGGGTTAGGGTTAGCAACTGTTTAGGTACTTTAATGAAGAAAGCTTAGAATAATTTGTGACAAAAGGTCACCCACGCGCCTAAGGGACTTCATTGGGATGCTTAAACTTACATATTTCATTGTATCAAAAATATGTATAAAAGTGTTGAGAGGATTTTAGTAATTGGCGAATCACTTAACTGTTACTGCAATGGAGCTTTTAACTTCATTTTGAAAACAAACAAATAAATTGCGCCAAGTTTTGTTCCATTGAAATACTTTCAGTTAAGTGCTAAACTTTTTGAAGTCAAATTTTCCGTAATTTAAGCGGAAAGCCATAACTACACAAATTCATACATGCATACATACAAACACAACTACATCCACACATACATAATTAGTTTAATGAGGTAAACAAAGTCTACGCTTGCTTGCATTTAATGTACTAATCTCTGGATGTTTGTGAATATTTATGTATGTGCATATGTATTAGTGATGGGAAATATATGGCAAATATCGAGTACTTATGGGAAATGGAGTACTTTATTATCGTTTATTTTAAGAAAGGGGTTGGCTAAAAATATCGGGTACTTCCGTTATAAAAATAGTGAGAGTTAGTTGCTATATCTTTAACCTGACAGCACTTCATTTCTACAAATAGCTAATTTCGAATGCCTTTAAATTGGAAATTTAAAAAAAAACGGTTACGTGATGCCCTTTATGTGGCATGTAAACAAATATCTAAAATACTACCAAAAATACAAATCTTCAAAAAAACGGCTAAAATTGCCAAATAAATGAAATATTATCGTTTTAAGGGGGTAAGATAGTTAAACCTATGTTTGCATTAATTTTTTTATTTTATTTTGTTCTTGTTCATTTTCCTCATTTTTCATTAATTTTTTTTTGGATATCTAGATTTAATAGAAAAATCTCAAGAATATTTGGAAAAAATTTCTAGTCGATCGACGCAAAGTTCACGAAGTTATGAGTACTTGATCATCCGTTTTTCCAGGCCGGATTTCTATATTTCCTCGTCCTTAAAGCGCATTTCTGAAACTTGCTATTTTAAAAAAGTTACCATCCTACCATCCGTTAAACCTACTGGACCAATTGTTTCTAAATTTTGCACAGAATTTGTTCACATAATTAACCAGGTATCTCTGGAATATTTTCTGGACTTCGATTTTAATAATTATTAAATTAAAAAATTAGCCGACTTTGATTTAAGCAAAAGTCAGTTTTTGCTTTTTAACTACTAAAAAAAATTAAAAAAAAACTTTATTCAAGGAAAATCTTCTTCTTTAACAAATCCACTTTGGTTTCGTTTTGTTTCACAAGATTATGATGCGAGTTATGCCGCACCCAGCAAGGAAATTTATTTTCGGAAATCCACTGTCACTCGCTCAATTTTTAATATTCTGCAAAAAAAAAGATAAGATTTTGCATTATTCTATGAAATTTTAATGAATGAACTAGCTTAACTCCCCGTGAGTTCCCACGGCACATAATTCGCTCTGTTTCCACGGCTCATTCGTAACTCACTTCGACAGCTCTCTTTTTGTTCTTTGCTTTTTATTATTATTTACAGTGAATATCGGTGATGAAGAAAAAAGTAATTTAAAACTAAGATTTTAGTACTTTATTTTATAATCCGCACATCTATAAAAAATTCTTCTGTTCCTTTGAAAACTATTTTTAAAGGAAAGCTCATCAGCACGCTGGCAGTCAGTCTGTCTCACAGAAGGATTGATTTCAAACCAAAAATATTTTTAATAAGATATTTTATAAAAATATTCACAAGTTCATATAAACTTTTCAAAGGGCTGACAATTTTCCAGGTTAAATCTCAGAGTTTTTAGAAGCTGCAGTTGCTTAGAAAATACTGATAATAATTTCGATAAATTACGATTACGATACGACGCAAAGTAGTTGAGGCTGAATTACTTATGTATTGCTTCTTGAACTGCCTATTCATTGCTGAATGTATCCGCCAACAACATTTATTATTTTAAATACAAGGTGGTATCGCTAAGTCAGCTGATTAGTTTTTTTTTCTTTCGCCGTGTCCATGTGGCTGGCTGCGTATAATAAAACAAAGCATTCTTTGTTTTTCTGCTTTGCCGTGACAAGCAAATGTACAAAACATTGTTGTTTGTGCCGCCACCTTAAATGAATACGCCTTGATTTACAGGATCCTGCACTCGAAGTGTAACCAGTTAAAAAGGCTATAAATTTAGTTTGGGAAATTACTTTTATTCAACTCAGATGAAAAAATATGTCAAAATAATACAAAATTAAGAATTTATTTAATTTTATTCGATATGACCACCTTTTGCCTTGACTATGGCCTTGAGACGGTCGAGAAACGAATCGCAAGATAACCGAATGCGACTAGCAGACATTTTGGCCCACTCGTGAACAATGGCTTTTTTAGCTTCTCGTGACTGGTGAATCTTTTAGTTCGGACCTTGCTCTCCAAAATGGGGCAAAGAGAATTATCCATCGAATTCGCGTCTGGTGAATTTGAGAGACATTCTGTGGACAAGTCCAAGAAAGTCCTCGCTCTTTCTAGTCGTTCACGTTTACTGTCGGCAAAATGTTTCCGTGTGCTTATAAACAATATTCTGGACTGTCATTTAGCCAACAGCAGGCAGCTGATGCCCGTGCAAAATACAAACTTGAAAACGATTCTCTATCTTGGACAATGTAAATGAATTCTCCAATCATCGTCAATCCGTTCCATTCGCGCATGTTTCTAAGCCAGGATATCTGTTTCCGTTCTATGCCACACTTAGCCTTCGTTTTAACAACCTAAACCAACTTAGTGCGACAAATAAAACTCTACTTCGCTACATTTCGAGTCACTCTGGCGTAAAAGGTAATGAAATTGCTGATAAACTTGCTAAACCGGGGTGGACAGACTTTCACAGGGCAGCATCCTACTGTGGTAGCAACTGGATAGAAGCTAAATGCAGGGTAAACAGTTGGAAGAATACTCAAAAAATTTCCCATTGGGAAGTCACGGAAGAACTCTGTCAAGCCAAAAGGCTTATACGACCTTTTACCTACGCTAGGGAACTGCATAACCTGCGTAAAGTAGACACAAGGAAAATAGTTGGTTTTCTGACAACTCAGAATTACTTAAATTACTATATCTCAAAAATTCCCATTGGTAATGAGACGGAGGATGATGAAACTATAAGTCATATTTTGTGCAACTGCATTGCCCTGACCAAGACGGCACATCTTTCATCGAGATGAAATGCATTCGAATCAAGAATGCTCCTGTTGCAGATATTCTGAAATTTGACCACAAGACGGAAAATGTATTGAAAGAATTTGACTTCCAACCAACTCCCAACCTGAAGCAGAGAACATCTAGTTTAAATGGAACCTGCTGTAATATATTTAAGGCAGAAATGCTGGGCAATACCATTAGTACTAACTACTTCTAAGACAAGTAGTGAAATACAAAAAAATCTTTCAGGTCGAAGTACTGGCCATTGAGCACACTACAGATACAAAAATTATTATTATTATTATGCCATGTTTTTCTTCTATTAAGGTAATTCGCTCACAAAATTTTGTAGGATGAATCCTTAATTCTTAGGGTAATTGGCAAGTGAATTATGAATGAAGTGGTGAATTGCGAATGGTAGAGCGAATTAAGTGCCGATGGAATATCGAATAATACTTTAAGATATAGAGAGCACAGAAAGTTACCCAAATCGCAGTATCGCTTCTCAGCTCTCAGTAAATTGGAACGGATTATTTGTTGAACTGATTAGACAGTTTTAACCTAAATTTTTGTTTACAAGCTTTATATTAGGTTGGGTTGCAGCAATTGCCCACACTGTGGGACACACTTAGGCTCATAGTTCATTGTGATACCTCGTGGGGAACTTTCAAAAATTTTAGATGATCTCTGATTTCCACAGTACGGAGATCTCTCAATGCCGTTAAAAATTATCTATCACCTGGTAAATCTTACAAACAACTTTTTTCTTTCTATTTTTTTCTATTCTATTCTCTTCCTTCTCTATTACCTTTCTCGTTTCTATTAACCTAATCTAACTTTTTGCTTTTCCTTTAGAAAATTTCACGCTTTTGAAACTCTCTCCTACCTCACAAATTCATCTTTCCAATTTAATCAACGCAATCTTGTATTCAATCATTCTTCTTTAATATTCATATATTACTGACCTCTTTGCTGTACCGCAATTAAAAACCAAGCACTATTATATATCCGAAACTTAATATTGAGTTTTTTGAATCACAATTGAGTCCAAATATATGGCAAATTTAATGTTTAGTACTCAAAAGCTGATATTCGGGTACTGCCGATTATTTTGAGAATCGAGTATTTACTACTCATTTAAGTATCGATTCTGCTCAACCTTAGAGTGTGTGTCTACCATATTGCACACACACACACACATATATAAGCGTACATATGTAATTACATTAATAAGGTAGTCTGCTTTGGAATTTCTATTTACATTTGCATATTCCTTTATGTGTTTGACTTTGGTTTTGGTTTTGAATTTTCCGCCATATTTAGTTTCATTAAAAAGTCTCCATAGGTGGAGTATGCAGTAGACAGTGTGACTTATCTTTAAAACAAGTGAATGAAGAATTTTAAGTACAACATCTATTTTATACGCAGTATCGCGCAAAATCTTAGCAACAAAGTTACTTATATTAATATATCAGGACGCTTTATATTTCGTAGTAAACTCATCTCTAAGTGAGGTTAAAAAAATTAAAGACTTCGGACTATATTTTGTTAATAGGAGTTATTTTAGCCATACTAGCATTTGTCAGATGCAACTGCTCTCATTTTTCTAATCTGAATACGCAGCTTTTTTATATTGGGGCTTTATCAAATAAGCCACGTAAACCGATTGTAAAGAGTGCAGTAGATCTCTCTTTGCTCTTCTCTGGATTATCTTATGATTTTCTGGCCCGCGCTGATTTTTGTCAATTTTTTTTACTGACAGTGTTGGGTGCTTTCTTCCAAATAAATGGGAGCTCATGAATTCGTTACAAAGAAAAATATCGCCAGCATCATAAATTTTCGAAAAGGAACACAATTTTCGGACCACTTACATACATACACCTTATTATAATAAGATTTGATGGGCTATAAAATTCAATACTCGAAATTTGTCTAAAAACTCTGATGAAAATTTTTTAAATTTTGATGAAAACTTTTGGTATTTTTTTCAAATTGGCACAAAGTGTGGAACTTGGATTTATATTCGTATGATTTTTGTTAAGAATGAACTCTATTTTCATAAAAACTTCATAAAGGGAAATAAACAAATTGTTGAAACTTTTCAATAGGTTCGGTGCTCTACTGATTTAAGGTCTAGTCAAATACTCATTTTTTATAGATATTTTTTAGGAATTTTTTTTTAAAGAAAATAGAAAGCAATCCTTTTTAATTTTATAGTGTGTTATTATTGACATCAAATAGTTTACAAACACAATTTTTTTAAATTTTTTTTATATATTTGTAGTAGTGTGGCACCAAAGTAAGCGTCTTGGAAAAAGATAGGTGGCTTGTCAACAGGATTTTGGCTCTTTACGACATCTGAAACGAAAAAGTTAAACTGATTATTATTTTGTGGGCTTGTTATTCTGGCAGGAGCTACTTTCCTTTCTTTTCAGCTCTAACTTTCCATACTACAGTCTGATTTCCACCCGAAAAACATACCTTTTTTTCAAACGTCAGCCATTTTGATATTTAAAAAAAATTGTTCCCATTGTAGACCTGCCAGAATCACCTTAGAGCACTGTATATGAATTCATACGATGTTGTCTTGGTGCTGTCTGCAAAATATCAACTTCCAATGGAATTATGTCGAAATTTTAATGCTTAAAATTTTGCTGATGCATTTAATGAATCCTACTGGCTCCAAAAGTTTTATTGCTGTGAACAGAAGATGCTTTAAAATTTCATTAGCGCAAGCACCCGATAAATACTAAACTTTTAGAGATTTTTAAAAATTTATCCGCATTATACAAAAATCTTCGAATTTCCTATAATAACTTTTTTCCCGTACTTTCCTGCACTGATTTTGTCTGCCCTTCTTCGTTTCAAAACATGTTAATGCTGATCATCAGCAAAAGAATGCACCTCATTTTGTTGAGCTGGAGGCTGAATATCCATTTGAAATATCGACGATCATCTTTTGAGAAATAATAAGCGAAAGTGAGCTTTTTAATTGCTCTACATTTTTTTATATGTTTTTCATATATTTTTTGAATGACAAATTAAAAATTCTGTTGGCTTCTTTTCGGTTTGATTTAACACAATCACTTAAGGTTTCTTGATTAATTGAATTACTATACGATGGCTGGATCAAATTGACCACAGAATTCGCAAAACTCGCTTCATTTCGATAGTTGATTTAAAAAAATCCTTTTTGAATAAAAATTTTAATTGATCTATCAACCACTTGTTTAGTCTGATACGGGGCGACTTTTACGTTTTTGCACCGAAATCAAAAATATCAAAAAATTATGGTTTGATGAAACTGGACGTCAGCATCTCAAATATACATAGGCCTTATTCATTTAATGTTTCTTCCTCCGCATCAAAATTGCATCTTTGTGCAGTACAAAAACACTTTAATGATCTATTCAACTCCTTTCTTTTCAAGGAATACACACCTTGTGTTTGTTGCTGGTCCAGTTTCGGTCACGTCTGCAAGCCGCGCTTTGTTTCCATTTTTCACGAGGTTGCAGATGGCAGAATGCATACCAATACGTTTTTTACCAGCCAGATTCTTGCGTTACATTCTTGATTGGCGGTCATTGCCTTGTAATCTCAACTGATTTTCTTGTTTTTATTTTTACCCGGCACCCAAGTGCATTGGAGTCTGTTCTGTTTGGCTATCTTCTCTAGAGATCAGTGAAATTACAGAGAGAAGACCTTTTAATTGCCACCGGGCTGCCACTAAACATCAAGATGTCTCTACCTACGGGTGCGTTGTCGATCTGCTTCACATCCTTTTTAATATTTCATATTTCAGCCCGTAAAATACATAAAGGAGTGGACATCTAGAGAAGACACTATCTCTATTCCACCGCCAAGCATAAAGCCAGGTAGACAACTTCACTCACACATTTCTGGTGCAGTCTTGCCTCTTCACTCTGCCCGCTTAGAATTTGGCATCAAATTTACTTTCAGAAGAACACAGTGGTTTGTTCTGCCCTGCAGAGAGCTAAACATTTTTAGTATGTATACATATGTAAGTGCCCTAGAGTTTCAAAACATCACTTAAATGTTTGTCTTAACCGGAGGAAGGCAGGACCACAATCTGATATTCTGTAAGGTCTTAAGCCAAAAGATTACGAATCGTATATAAGACTCCACTCAGTGTAGTTCTAAGCATCTTACGAAAAGAGGCCTAACGTCCAGCGTCTAGCGTTAGTCGGGTTCTGCACTCATATCTTACTAATGCCTTTTTTAATAATAGAAGTTATTTAAAAACTTTCTTGTTGTTGGCTCCTTCCTGTTCAAGGAAAAAATTAACGAAATATGTAAAATCATGTAGTTCTAAACTCATTTTCGCCTTTAAAGCAAAACATCTACTGTATAGGTATGTTACCATGACACATGTTCACATAATATAATATAAATACCCCAGACATAACAAAGTGACAAAATCGCTGAGGCTGTAACACGAGCGGGTCAAACCGTGTGAACCGTAAGCGTGAAATAGAAGTCACGTTGAAACAAACAACTTCACCTGTGGGAAGCGAACCGTCAGCAGTTTTCACCGTCAGTAAGGCAAACGTATATTAGATTATAAATTATAAGAAATATTATTTTGTGAAGCAGTGCTAAGTGAATGGTGAATAAAGGAGCACGGCTCCCGAAAAATATATTTTATTAAAATTCTCAATTACGAGAAAGTTAACTTATATACCATTTGAGTTGTGGCCTACGAATTTTTCTTTCGTATTCATCTATACATTTTTTTAACTCAAATTTTTGAAGCTCTCCGATTTCTGAGCTTTTTTGTTAAATATTCTTCAATGATACTGTTTTAAGTTTACTAATTCACCAAAAAAAAAACTTATTTGCCAATGTATAATCAATAAAATATATACTAATCTTTTGTTTTGCGAGGAATATTTCTAAAAATAAATAAATTTACAACACACATCGTTTTGTACGTCGTTCGATTGACGCTGACCCGTGGCGATAAGGTGCATTCAAGAGCAAAATTCAATCATATATTTTTATTCTTCCCTGAAATGTTAGGTATCAAATCAAAAATCCGCAGATTTAATTTGAGCATAACATAAAAAAATCAGGCATATCGAAATTTTAATGAAGTTTAATAAAGATTTGAAATGTATTTTTTACCAAAAAATTTTGCGAATTTAATTAAAAAAATACATTTCCTCTTATATTTAAAGATTTTTAGGTTCAAAAACAAAGTCTTGAGTTCTCTATATTTTTTTCGGTTTTTTTTGTTTTTGTGTTTTTCGGTTTTTTTTTACATATTTTTTATCAGAAAATAAAGAAAAAGTCGTGTGGAAAACTAATACTTTCAAATATAAAAAATTAAAAAAAGATAAATTAAGTAAAATTTTTTTTTTCGAGTTTTTTTACATTTTTTTAACAGGAAATACATTTTACAGAAAATAAATTTTTTGCCATAACCTTATTTTTTTATCGAAAAAATACGAAAAAAATTCTATAGAAAACATAAATTTTGTTTAAAATTGAAAACTTTGAAATATGAAAAGTAAAAAAACAGATTGAATAAATTTTTAACTAATAAAGTAATTAGATTCTGTTTTACCGAAAAATACAAAAAAAAAATTCTATAAAAAATTTATATTTTGTTTTGAAATTGAAAATTTCGAAATATGAAAACAAAACAAAAAAGTTTTTACCTATAAATTAGTTCGTTTTTTTATATATTTTGTTTTTTCGAAAACTACTAACAAAAATCTGTAGAAAACGCATATTTTGTTTTAAAATTAAAAATTTGAAACATGAAAAGTTAAAAAAAAAATTAAAAACAAATTTTAAATTTGATCGAAAAATAAAAGTTTTTAAATATGAAAAAAAATTAATTAAAAAATTTTAATTAAAAAATATGTAATTAAAAAATTAATTTAATTAAAATATTAAATTTTTTTGAAAAAACAAAATATGTGTTATGCATATTTTGTTTTCAAATTAAAAACTGTGAAATATGAGAAATTAAAAAAATGTAAAAACATACTTTTTAAAAATAAAGTAATTAATTCTATTTTTAATTTTTAGCGAAATATCCTATAAAAAACATACATCTTGTTTTGTAATTAAAGTTCTGAAACATGAAAATATAAATTTTTTTTTTTTTAATGTTTACCAACAAAATTGTTTGATTATTTTTTATCGTAAAATACAGAGAAAATCTTATAGAAAACATTTATTTAGTCCGAGAATTATGTGACTTAAAATCCAAAAGAAAAATATTTGCATAAAAAGATCTATATTTTGAATCCATATACCTCTGCAAATACTCAATATTTCCTCACCCTTTTGCACTATTTATGATACTACAGGGTTCGACACTGGAAGTGTAACCAACTTCAGGCCGCTCGCGCAGCTGAGGCACGGGCATCAGCTGTCGGTTAGTTGGTTAAATGACAGTCCAGAGCATTGTTTACAAGCGCGCGAAAGCATTTTGTCGAGAGTAAACGCGAAAAAAGAAAATCAATAATGGATTTCAAACGTAACAGTGTGATTGCATTATATTTGGCTGGAAAATCACAATCAGCGATTGTTCGTGAGCTCGAGCACCCTAAAGTAAATAAAGTTTTTATTTATCACACCATTACTCGTTACAATGATACTGGTAGCATTACGAAGCGTCATGGAGGTGGTCATCAAAAGACTGCAACGTCACGTGAAATGGTTCAAAAAAGTGAAGAAGCGACTTGAGCGAGATCCCCGACGAAGTGTCAATCAAATGGCGAAAGAACTAAAAATATCTGACCATAGCATCTGCCGCATACTGAAAAATGATCTCAAAGTCAAGCCTTACAAGATCCAAAAGGCGCATGATCTCACACCAAAGCAGCAACAAGGCAGACTGGAGAGAGCGAAGGAGTTGCTTTGCTTGGCCGAAAGCAGTCAATTTCCGAACATTGTGTTTACAGACAAAAAAATTGTTCAAATTCAGCAATTCGTAAACTCCCAAAACGATAGGGCATTATTTAACTGACCATTCATACGAGAATTTGAGTCATCGATTGGCAACCATGAAGCAGCACCCGCCACAGGTAATGGTTTAGGCAGCTGTAACCGCATATGGGCGCTCTCCAATCGTTTTCATGGAGCCTGATGTCAAGGAAAATGCGAAATATTATCGGGAAAGTATTCTGGAGCTTGCTTTGAAGTCGTGGGCAGACAACCATATCGGTGGCTGACCATGGACGTTTTAACTGGGCTCGGCACCATCTCACAAAGCCCGAGTGAACCAAGAATGGCTAAAAAACAACGTTTCGAACTTCATAACATCCACACAATGGCTCTGAAATTCACCAGACGCGAATCTGATGGATTACTCTCTTTCGGCCATTTGGAAGGGAATGGTCCGAACTAAAGGATTCACCAGTCTCGAGGCGCTGAAAAAAGCCATTGCCCGCGAGTGGGCCAAAATACCTGGAAGTCACGTTCGGGCAGCTTGCGATTCGTTTCTGGACCGTTCCAAGGCCATAGTCAAGGGAAAAGGTGGTCATATCGAGGAAAGTAAATTAATTTTTAATTTTGTATTCGTTTCACACATTTCGTATTTTGAATTGAATAAAAGTAATTTTCCGAATTAAATTTATGTCCTTTTTTAATTGGTTGCACTTTAAGTGCAGGACCCTGCACACCTATCGCATGCGTCGCAAAATTAATCATCCAATTGTGTTTTTGAATATCTTTTTATATATTAAAAGAAATTATTTTAAGTGATGGAAATGTTTAGTTTGATCTTTAGGCGCTCCATTGCCTGCCTGCTTGTTTGATGCAGCTGTTTAGTTCACAAGAGTCAAATATGATTGGCGCACGATTCCATGGCAACATATAAATATTCTTCTTAATTGGCGCGATAACCGCTTACGCGATTTTGGCCGAGTTTAATAAAGCATGCCAGTCGTTTCTTTCTCGTGCTAACCAGGGGCAATTGGGCGCACCAATTGGAGCCAAGTCCTTCTCCACCGGATCTTTCCAACGCAGAGGTGGCCTTCCTCTTCCTCTGCCCCCACCAGCTGGTATCGCATCGAATACTTTCAAAGCCGGAGCGTTTGTATCCATTCGGCCGACATAACCCAGCCAACGTAGCCGCTGGATCTTTATTCACTGCGCTATGTCTATGTCGTCGTAGAACTCATACAGCTCATCAATCCATCGCCTGCGATGTTCGCCGTCGCCAACGTGCAAAGGTTCAAAATTCTTGCGCATAATCTTTCTCTCAAACACTCCAAGCGTCGCTTCATCGGATGTTGTCATCGTCCAAGCTTCTGCGCTATACGATTGGAGCTTCTTAGCAAAATTTCATCAAAATCGAAGCAATGAAGTTTTTAGTACACTCGACCTGTTTTGCTCTATGTATATTTTTGAATAAATTCACCAGGAATGGCAAAAGGTTCTACAGTGCCACATATGACGCCATTGAGTCGTAAACGCCAGCCGTCATATGCAGATGTTAATATGTAAATGATTATATGTCGCCAGTGGTTTACCAAAACTTCTGTTTATTTATGTTTTTACTTATTCACTTTTTAATGACTCATTTTAAATGAGCCTCAAGCATTAAACATGACAAAGATATAGAGACAAGTTTGGCGATTTGTCGTTGACAGTTGTAATTAAATGTAAATATGAGAGAAGAGCTGCACATTAAATTGAATATGTTGCTGTGTGTACACATTTATCTCTATACTTACATATATAGAGAACCCACACATGTGCATGATTATTTGATAGCAGGGAAATTCTAAAGGTGCCAGACTAGTTACGATTTTAATGAATTTAGATACGGATTCAGCACATCAACAATTCTTGCCGAAGTATAGAGTGGCTTTTGGCTCAAAAATTTGCATCACCTTGACTAATTGGTGCAAATCGTTGAAGATAATTTAAATTTCAATTCATTAGTTTAATTAGTTAAAAATAATGAATAAATTGTTTAAGCAAAAAATGTATGCGAACAGAGGCCTTTGGTAGATTTTTTCGATAACATTTTTTTTTACAAATTCTGAAGAAGCCTTCGAAGGTGATAAAATATGCGTACTTCTCAAGTTACGCCTTTTTTGATTCCATTTCAAATAGTAAAGTTCGAGGCACTTTGAAAGTAGTTGGAATTTGCGGAAAATGTACCAGTACTGGCCTAGAAATTTTATTTCACTGATTGAGAAATTCACTGTGGGGCTTTTGTTTGACATTTTGCTTTTATTTGGCCACATACTGGCATAAATTAACAGTTACACAAGCGCAACACATTTGTAAAACTTTGACGATTCAATTGAATGTGTAATTTGTATTTAATGCGTTTGTCACTTGACTGATTCTGTGATGGCCTAAATGGTGGTCGTCTGGCTTTGATTGGGCGGTGTAGTTAGGTTTCCCCCTCGGGCGGGCTGGTGAATTGTGGCTGACAGCTTAACAGTATTGCAATTATGCTACGTTTGCGTTGCATTAATCCATAATTTGCGTAGCATTTTGCACTTGTGAATTCAAAGGCGAATCGTAATGGGGGAAGGGGGATCAAATATGTCAATGAATCTAAATTGAATGGAATATTTGCCCCTCGGCACGGAGTGGTAAACCTATGAGTGTATTTCTGCCATGAAAAGGCTCCTCATAAAAAATCCTTTGTCGTGCGAAATCAGCTTAAAACTTTAGAATCCTCCGTTTGTGGAGCAACATCAAATAGGAGGATAAGCTCGACCAAACACCTAACAGAAGTGTACGCGCCAATTATTTATTTATTACATATTTATTGTGCAAAGGATGCAAAATATTATACAGAAACATTTTGGGTAACTCATCCAATTTTGATATAATATTGTGTCAGCTTAAACCGGCTCGAAAGTTGCAGTGATTCTTGATTCTTTTATTCGCTAACGACATTACGCATTTCAACCCACTTTATTACATCAAAATTCAATAGGCTATAGAGCTGCATACCTAGAATTTGTATACAAATTATGACAAAAAGTTCGCAAATGTTCAGGGAAGTTTGTTGAATTTTTTAAAATGATATACAAATTTCAAATTAGAAGGTAAATAATTTTTATTGTGGTTTAAACTGTATTTTTGTAAAAAAAATAAAATAAAATTTTTAAATAATCAAAAGTTTGCAATATGTCGTGCTGCTATTATTGTGAACACAGGTGTATCGCCACTACGCAGCATCGTAAGCGCTATTGAAGAACTAAGCACAAATTCATAACAAACTTCCGAATTTCAAAAATATGCATTTTTTCAGTTAGTTTCAGGCTCTAGCTTGGGAATAACTCTAGTAACTATTTTTCACTAAGTCCACCTGATCTTTCCAATGCAGAGGAGTCCTTCCCCTTCCTCTGCTACCACCAGCTGCAACCGCATCGAAAGACATGACACAGCCAACGAAGCCGCTGGATCTTTAGATAATTGTTGCGCTATGTCTATGTCGTCGGTAAGCTCATAGAGCTCACTGCTGCATCCCCCCTTAATCGCCTTTTTTTCTCTCAAATACTCCAAGGGACTCCTCATCGGATATTGTTATCGTCCAAGCCTCTGCGCCATACGTTACAACCAATGGCAGGCATCGGTGGGCCAATACAGAGCAAAAGAAAGCTAATATGACGGCCTGAAACTCGATTTCCCTATACGGCATCGAAGTATTGGGAATTGTGCTAAACTACAAAGCGAAGCGCAGAGCATTGGCGGCTGTGCAAGGAACAGCGGCGCTAAGAGTTGCCTCAGCCTACCGCACTGTCTCAGGAGCAGCAATTTTTGTGATCAGCGGGCAGATACCCATCGACCTCATGGTCCGGGAACGAATGGATGCGTGGGACTTCAACAAGAACGGAGATGCATAGTTTCTCAAACGGAGATGCTCTAAAGCGAGTAGCAGATGGACGGCCAAACCTATTCCATCAATTGACAAATGGGTTCAGAGGAACTTCGGGGAAGTGAATTACTTCGTAACTCAGTTCTTCTCGGGCCACGGATACTTCCGCAGATACCTATAACATATGGGCAAGGCAACCGATTCCAAGTGCATATACTACGAAGCGCCGAGCGATGACGATGAACACACGTTTTTTAGTTGCGACAGATGGCTCGCGGAAAGAGATGCTCTGAGGGAGCAGATTGGCGACATCGCGCCGAGCAATATAATCAGCGAGGACAACTGGAACGCGGTAAATAAATACATCGAAAAGGTACTAAGACAAATAAAGACAGACCTCGACACAGTGCAATAAAACACAAGAAGACGAGCCTATATCATGAAAACTGGTGGACCCAGATGTGAGTGAATAGAATTGGTTCTTTATGGATGATGTTCTAGGCCTTCCCGAAGTAATATAAAAAGCAGTCCCGGGAAGGGTGTCTCTCCAGAAGGATAGGAGGGATCGTTTTAGTGGCCACACCACACGATGCAGTAGACGACGGTCGCTGTGAGTGCGAAGGCACTTTGAATCCTACCTCACCCACAAAAAAAAAAAAAATTAATACGTTAGAACCATGGGGCTGGTTTTACACTTAGAAGTCCATGCAAGTGGGGAAGGTCCCTGATCGCCATTCACTTGGAAGTGGGCAGGATGATTCTTCTGCAGATAGTCCAAGCAGCTTACAACCTCCGAGCTTCTCCCAACTATTCTCTGGGTAGCTTCCGAGTAACCGTGTGAGAGCGAGTTAATGTGAGAAGACGAAGCAACCCAGGATATCTGGTTGTCCGTCACGTAAAAATCCCCCCGTTCTACTCAACTTCCAATTTTTTCTTGGGTAGTTCGGTCTTGCGTTATCGTGTTGAAAAATATCGCTTTTTCTATTAATAATCGCTGTATACTTTTGAATTACTGATTGATTTACTCGATTTAATTGTTCACAATTAAGGTCTGCATTAACAGTTTCTTTAGGATTAAGCACTTCAAAATGGAGGATTCCACGAATACCCCACCAAACACACAAAATCGCCCATTTTAGATGTAAACCAGGCTTATCAGTTGCTGTTCTTGTAGCAGTAATACATGCCACGTCAGTGTAGGGTATATCACTGATCGTCTTCGTCTGGCTCATCTAAAGGTAGGCCCAGGAAACATGCTTTTTCGACAGGTTGGGTGCAGAGGGAGAGGGGTGTTAGATGGGTAGGTATTAAGGGGCATGTGAAAAGGTGGTTAGTGTCGTGTGGGGGCCTTCACATGCCGACTTATCAGTCTCGTGGCGGTTTATTCAGAGAGAACTACTGTCCTCTTCGTTATGGCTTATCACACATGACCTATTTTTCACCGACAGTGATCAAGCAATCAAACAACGGTTTGACATTGCAACAATAAGTTGCATGTAGTGGATCGCTTAGCTCTGTTTTCTCAGACAGATTATGCGGAACCCAAATACCGGCTCTGCTTGTTTTACCATTATTTTTGTAAATATTCTTGGGTGATCGACCAAGGTTAGTTAAAAGTATTTGACAGTTCCTTGATTGTCTGACCCGGATTTGCCTTCACTTTCGCCATTAATATGCGATTGTCTAACGTTATTGGTCTTCCTGATCGATGTGAGTCGGAAAGATCGAAGTTGAACTTAGAAAATCGCCTTTGGCATTTACGTACAGCTAATACACTTGGGTAAACATTGCAAAAATGTGTGGTAACAACTGCTGAATTACTGCGTTTGTGAAATTCTAAAAGCATGCAAAGGCGTATGTGAATCTATTCTGGTTGCCATTTCTCTGAAAATCGCGAATAAAAATTTAAGGTTTAAGTATTCACTATTTCGGTTTTTCACTATTTAGGTTTAAGGTTTAAGGTTTAAAGTTTAAGTTTTTGCGATTCATTTTAACTTCGAAATGTCTCTGGCACAACTTTTAACTACGAAATGAACTAATAAACATTAAAGAAGCATTGTCATGTGCAGAAATGACATTACTTTTCGGTCCCCCTGGTTGGTTTAAAAGGTGATTCTTCCAGAATCCAACTAGCGCTTCCGTACCATTTTGTGGCCACATCCTCGTTACCAACTTGTGTACCAGTTATTTACAGCATGACTATATCAAGTCTGTGCATTTCAAGAACCTTATCAGGTTGTTGACATCTAAGCCAGATAGCTGTTCCAGACTTTCGAACAGCGGTTCACCCAGGGTTAACATTCTGTCCTTCCATAAGACAGGGCATTCATAGAGGAAATGGAAGATTGTTTCCTGTTTCTCCGGTTGTCTACAACTGTGGCAGTATGGGTTGTGAGGGATGCCCATTTTGGCTTCTTGTTCTCCCACAGACCAAAAGCAAGTTATGACTGCCGTTAGTCTCCAGCCGTCCCGTCGGTCCCCCTAATATTTATAAACCTAAAATTTTGTACAATTGCAAGTCACCAAAGTTAAGATAATAGTTACTTTATATATATTTTTTATTAATTTTCTAAATGAGAAAAATCTTTAACTTAGTACACAACCCAATTTCGTTACTCTTTTGCTTCCACTTCCTTTTTAGGGCCACTACCAGTATGAAATATGGTAATACCAACTAAATCCATCTCATAAACACATACCTATTTCATTTGAAGTCCTCTTTTTGCTAACTTTTTTTTTACTATTTTTTGAAATATCTTCCTTTAATTCTACCTCATTTATAGTGTTAACATCTTCATTGAAACTCCGGTTTGTATTGGAAAAGCCTCAGATATTCTATCTGTAGTCCGCTCAGTTTTTTGCTACGGATCAGAGTCGTGGACAATAAGTGAAAAAGACAAAAACAAACTCCAAGTATTTGAGTGTAACATTTTGACGCAAATCTTTGGTGCAGTCAAAGACAACGGCGAATGGTGTATTAGATGGAACCATGGACTGGACCTACTTAAAAGAGGAGAAAACGTTGCACGGTTCATCAAAGCTCAAAGCGTAAGATGGCTAGGCCATACCATGAGAGTGCTCAACGAAAAATAATTTACGCTAAAGCATTTGAAACTAAAGCAAGAGACAGACAAAGCTCAAGATGGATTTATGAACTAGAAGACGACATGAGGAAACGCAAGGTCAACAACTGGAAGGAATTAGCTAAGAATCGGGTGAAATGGAGACATTTTGTGCAACAGGCAAAAGCTCATACAGAGCTGTAGCGACAAATGATGATGATGGCCATTTTTGAAAAATGTATGGCGTTTACGATGCACGTCCGAACTTGAGCGATCGATCTAACGATAGGTCCAAGAAACAAGCTGTTTCGACAAAGGGGGAACGAGGAATAACGTAATTGTACTGGAAGAAAATGGATCTGACGAGACTGTTCAAGCTATATGGAGTCTGTACTCCGACAACAATATGCGCAAAGCGAGAAGAAAATTTGGAAGAAATAGGTATTTTCATTTACTATTATCCTTTTTTAAACATGTGAAACTATCCTTTCACTTGTTTATGCTGCGATGTACTCGAAGATTTTCTTTGCATTTACTCGAAAGCAGATTTTTGATAGAGATAATTTTTTTTAACTAAAACCTGCCAATTCTGTGCTTATAGCTTGAGTACTTCGCACAAAAGCAAACTTTGAATAGGTAATATTATTTTCTCTAAATTAGTTACGTAGGTAGGTAGGTAGGTAGGTAAGATGGCAAGAGTACCCCAGGTACGCTACAAGTAGCACTTACGTGCCGTTTTGATACCATAGAGTGGACCACTACCTATGAAAGGATTAAGGGAGGAGATAAGACCGTCTACAGCCATCCAGTGCTGTTGATGTAGCGGAGGAGAGAAAAGGGATCTAGGCTGGAGAATTTCGTCAAGTCATCCCCAAAGGGAACGCTGAGGAATCTCAAGCGCCTAGCCGCCAAAGCCGGACATCTGCAGAGAAAGTGTACCACAGTCTCTTTCTCTGTAGGATCCCCACAGCTTCTGCAATGGGGGTTGTACGGAATTCCAAGCTTCTCCGCGTGAGTGCCGATCACCCAGTGGCCAGTGATCACCGCGATGAGTTTGGAAATTGAATGGCGGGGGTTCCCATCACCTTAAGCGTTCTGTTTATGTCGTATTGAGGCCATAGTGCTTTTGAAATGGCACACGATGAGACAGACCTCCATCTGTCTTGCGCTTTTCTTAGAAAGAAGTTGTGTAGTTTCCCTTTAACGACGGCCAAGGGGATACCGATGTCTGAGAAGAGGGCAGCTGGACTCGGTTCTGCCGCCCCCTTCGTGGCAAGCTCATCGGCAATTTCATTTCCCTCTATATTCCTGTGCCCAGGAACCCAGACGAGGGAGATGTTTCCTGCCCGTTCGAGGCGTTTAAGTTCCTCCTTGCAGGAGTTTACGAGGAGAGAGCTGCAATGCGGCGACGACAGTGCCTTGATTGCAGCTTGGCTATCGGAAAAAATATTTATGTCTCCCTCCCAACAGCGATCCCGAAGCATTTTGCATGCCTGCAGGATCGCGAAGACCTCTGCTTGGAAGACGCTGCTTGTCTCCGGCAATTTATAGGAGACCGAGATGTTGGCTGATTTGGAGTAGACCCCCGCTCCCACTCCAGACTCCATTTTGGATCCGTCAGTGAAAACAGAGGCCTCAATATCCGCAACAACTCTCCCCTCTATCCAATCTTGCCTGCTCGGAAAGATAGCCCTAGCACAACCCTCAAAGCACAGTTTGCGGATCTGAGAAGGAAGGGGAGATCTGCTTCAAGATGCTGCTATGCCCAACAGGGAGTTGTCTCCAGAGGCCAAACTCCCTCAGTCTGATAGCACTCTGAGCAGCAATGGATTTAACCTGCAGATCCACAGGAATTAAGTGGAGTATAACGTTGAGCGCAGCGGTGGGACATGTTCTGCAGGCACCAGTGATGCCCACACATGCAGTTCTCTGCACTCTCTCTAATTTAGTGAAGTTGTAGCCCTTCTGAAGAGCTAACCACCAAACTAGGCAACCGTATGTCAAAATTGGCAGAACCACTAAGTTGTACATCCAGAGTACGACACGTGGCTTGAGGCCCCATTTTTTGCCGAACATAGATTTACAGGCATAGAAGGCTATATTAGCCTTCTTAACTCGATTTTCTATGTGCAGCTTCCAGTGGAGCTTGGGGTCAAGTATTACACCAAGATACTTGACTTCCGATGCAAGTGTTAGACACTGGTTATTAAGTCTAGGAAGCTTAAACGGCGGAGGCTCGTATTTTCTGGTGAATAGCATCAACTCCGTTTTGTCAGAGTTTACTCTGAGACCGCTACTGGCGGCCCACCTGCTGGCTTATTAAAGGCGCCCTCTATGTCTATAAAGGCCGCCAAAGTGAATTGTTTCCCCTCCAGAGATTTCTCTACAGTCCCTACTACCTCATGTAAGGCTGACTCGGTAGATTTCCCTTTTCGGTAGGCGTGTTGGGCTGGAGAAAGTCTGGTTTCACAGTGCTCTCGGATGTGACAGTCGATCACTCTTTCAAGCACCTTGAGAATAAAGGAGGTAAGACTTATAGGTCTAAAGTCCTTGGCCAGGACGTGGCCCCTCCTTCCTGCCTTAGGAATGAAGACCACTTTGGTTTTCTTCCAGGTAGCAGGAACGTGGTTCAACGAGATACACGCCGAGAAGATCTTTTGAAGAACGGGAACCACCACGGTCTTAGTCTTCTGAAGCATTACTGGCATGATACCATCGATGCCTGGAGATTTGAAAGGGGAAAAACTCTCGATTGCCCAGTTTATCCTGTTGACGGACAAGACCGGTGTCAGGGACATCACAGGTAACCTCTCCTGCCGGTTCGGGTCTTCGTTACAGACCGGATCAATAGAGTTTTCCGGGAAATGGGCATCAATAAGGATTTTTAAGGATTCGCCTGCAGATTCAGCCCACTCCCCGTTCTCTCTTTTGACAAGAGTTTTACAGGAGTGGTCCTTGGATAGGATCCTGCTGAGTCTGGCCGAGTCTTTTACGGATTCGATGGATTCGCAGTACTCTTTCCAAGAGTTGCGCTTCGCATCTCTAATGGCTTTCTTATAAACTTTCAAAATTTCCCGGTAATCTTGAAAGTTCCTTATTTGATAACATTTGTTGAAGACTCTCCTAACCTTCTCTTTCAAGTCGGTCAGCGATTTGCTCCACCAGGGAGGAAAGTCTTTCTTGCTAAAGGATACTGGGCAGGCCACTTTGAAGGCAGTCTGATAAGACCCTTCTAAGTGTCTAACTTGCGTGTCCAGTTGTTCCTTAGTAGTAGTCAAGAACTTACTGCTATTCAGCTTCTTGCAGAAAACCCTGTGGAAAAGAGACCAGTCTGTTCGTTTTGGGTTTCTGCGGGGTAGCAAGGTCTCCCGAATGAAATCGATTTCGTAGAGGATCAACCTGTGGTCCGAAAACGAGTTCCTCTGGGAGACCGTCCAATTTTCGACCCTAACAGCAGATGAGTTTGTAGAAAGAGAGATATCAAGAACTTCCTCCCAACCATTTGATGTTCCCGATGCCGGGAAGACAAAAGTTGGGGTGTTGCCCTTGTTACAGATAAGTAAATTACGGCTTAGTATAAAATCAAACAGAGACTCACCCCGTTCGTTGATCTCGCTGCTGCCCCAAATGGTGTGTCTGGCATTCGCGTCGCATCCGATCAGGATGTTCTCCTTCTTGGGCTGGAGAGTATCCACTAGATGCTGCAACTCCTCAGGAGGCGCCGATCTGTCGTGGGCCATGTAGGCAGAGACCAAGCAGAAGCAACTACCACTAGATGGTTCCACCCTGACCGCAGTCACATCCGGTGAACTGAAATTAGATAGCAAAAAGGCATTAATTGTATTCCTTACTAGGATACAGGCCCTTGGCTTACCATCAGTATGGACATAAAAGAGGTCATAGGATCTGTCTCTCAGTCCCATGATTTTATGCTGCCAGATCCAAGGCTCCTGTATCAGGCAGACATCGATGTCCTCCTCCCGGAGGGTGACTCTTAGGTTATCTGTGGCTAGTTTGGAATGACGAAGGTTAATTTGTAATACTTTTAACAGACTGTTCAAAAGTGTTACTTACCTTTATGACTGCTCTCCCAGTTCGGAATCTGCGTCCGTCCCAGACAGCCGCAGATCGTCGAGCAGCTTCTTGGTGTCATCCCCCAATTTCTCCAGGTCATCGTCCAGGGCGACAGAGGCGGGGAAGACCTTCACTTTGGCCAACCTGAGGCCAAAGCGAAGTTTGAACTGCTGTTTTTCGAGAGCCTCCAGCGACTCGTTGTTAATCAGCAGTAATATGGCTGAGCTATGCTGCTGGGGTTCTTCTACTTTGATGACAGACCAGTCATCCATAGGAACCTCAGGATTCTGAAGCTTGAGACACGGGACAATTTCCGAACTGTCCAGCTCCATTTTCGACAGCCAGATTCTGGCTCGTGGTCGCCTGGGAATTTCTGAGGCAGGGATGAGCTTTAGCGAAAGCCCCTCCCAGGCGTTGCTAACCGTAGCAAGGCTCTTCTCCAGAAATTCCCTCGAGTACTGATTGGCACATTTTATCACCCTACAGCCCCGACAGATTTCACCCGAGTCGAAGAGAGGTGCTGGCCCTTTTTTGTCCATGAGGTGTCTGACGACCATCCCCGATAGCCGTCCCTCAATGGCATCCCAAAGGGGTAACACCGCTCTTCCACTTTTGGTTTTTGCGTCCACGAGAGCAACTTGGAGATGGTCTCTGGCCACCTCACTATAAGCCGCCCTCGAGGCCGCGCCTGCCGCACTGGTTGAAGGGCCCCCAGCCCCCTGGGTTGAGGAGTGTTTGCTCCTTTTGGCCACACGTTCACTCACATCCTGTGAGCGATTACGCTTAGCCGAGCTCCGTGCCGGTTTTGGCTGTTGTTGTGGCTGGATTAGTTTTGCTGCAGACGCGGCCTCGTACTCTCTGATCGCGGCCTCGTACTTCACCCGGTCCTCAGCGTCCCGCTCGTGCGCTTTACCGGCTTGTTCATTCGTAGTAATATAATCCCAAAATTCACATTCAGTAGCAAGATCCAACATTCGACCAGTCTTATTTAATATACGCAAAGTAAATGTAATCGCATATGGCCATGCCATATAAAATGTATGCAGCTCCTGATAAAGTTTCTGGATACGCCAGTGCAGGTTTATATGTATTTTTGGTCATATGAGAGTGTATTAACGTACATTTATGTGTGCCTCATACGCATGCATGTAGGTATGTGTCTGAAGGCGTATTTGTATTTGAATGCGAATTAGTAATTTTGAAAGGCATCTTCAATATCTGCTATCTGCCGTAATGGCAAGCCCGTGCAATGCTGACATTACGTCTTAATTGCGGTTCCGCTAACGATTAGCGATTTTGTTTAGTATACAATTATGCCAGAGTCGTAACTATTAAGCTGAATTTCAGCGATGATATGCCCTTTCAGTTGAACACTAAAATCTGAGTATGATGTGCATATGGGTGTGTGTGTATGTACATATGTAAGTACCAAATTTGAGCACACCAAGCCAAACAACTCATATGCGACATTCTACTATGCACATCAATTGATATTTGATGGATAAAGTGAGACTGGTTCGAGAGTGACTCGAATTGTACTAGTTACAAAAAGGTCAATTTGAGGTGTATGCAAAAAAACAATTATTATTCTAATGTTAAGTACATATCATATGAGAATTAGAGGCGTATAAATGTTAAGCAACTGCGTGATGAATCCTAAAAATCCCATTTATCAGTGTTGCCAGTGCAAGCAGTATAAAGAAGAAAAGGGTATTAAAAAAAAAACAAAATACAACTAATAATAGAATTTAGAATTTAAATTTTATAGATTATGGATTTTATAAATATAGTTTTAAGTTTTAAGCCACCGTAGCCGATTGGGTTGTTGCGTGGTGGCAGCAGGAGTTCGGCCAAACGTCTAATAAAGTGTGAAAGCATCAATTACAAATGTATGTACGTTTATATAGTTTTAAAAATATAATAATATTAAGTGGAACAACAAATTTTACGATAAGATGCATGTTTTAATACAAAGTTAAATATTACTGATAAGTTTCTTCTAAATTTTTATGCACCTTTTCAACTAATTTTCGCTATAAATCGGACTAGTATAGTTTAGATCTCTTACGAACTCAAATTATTTCGCATTCATGCTAGTTCATGGATTGCTGTTTAATGAAAGAAGTGACACTAGTTTGAGAGTGACTACAAATGCACTAGTTGCAAAATAACCAATTACCGACCTATGCTTATTAGAGGGGTATTCTATTACTAAAAAAAATAACGCTTTAGGCTGACAATTGACATTTCGTGGGAGTTTTCTATGTCTACTAAAAATATTCTTTACTAGCATTGAATAAATCACTGAGAGCATTGAAAAGAGATAGATTGTGAACGACTTAAGCGGCAAAGCAAACCGATTGGAAAATACTTTAGAGCTGGTAGATTTAACTGCAGGGTAGGTTCAGTATTATCACCACAACTCACGTCACCACAGCTTATTAGCTTGGCGTATAAGAAAAGAAGCATACATACACACATACATATATATGTTTGTAAGCATTGCATGCTCGCTAAATGGTTTTCAACCATCCCTAAATCTTAGTTTAAATGCGCGCATTTAAGCCAATTAACGCGTCGAAATTTCTGACATGATGATCTCAATTAAGCCGGAAATTATTATAATAAACTAGTTTTGATTGAATTAGTGAAATATTTGGTAAATTTATAAGAAGGGAGTTTAAAAGACTTTAATTGCATGTAAATACATACTTTCATATTATCTTGTGGGAAAATACAGTTTCACAACATATTTGAAATAAATTTTGTACTGCATTTTGTGTGATATTTCGATATCCATGGAAGGGGCTGGAATCGCCTGCTTCGCACAGAGTTTAAATGCGCAGATTATTATTTATCGAGCAAAGAATAAGATCTATAATCTCCTTTACATATAGAATCTCTATAGAGAATAAATAAAAGGGAATTAACACATAATGAATAAAAAGAGATACCAATAAATGTGAAAGTAGTGATGAATCTTTAAAGCATTCATGCAAAATTCCATCCAAAAATTTAGAAAATTCAATCCATATAAAAGACTTCCGAAACAAACAATATAGCGAATATTGTAAAATGGTAAAGTGACTTAGTTAAGTGAGTACAAGTGTATTTGCATATGTATATATTAAGCCGAATCGATTTAAAAATCGCTCATTGCTCTGTGAAAATCGTATTCTAGGTATCAAAATAAGAAACTTTGCCAAAGGAACCATACCTCTAAAACAAATTCTGATGTCCCCCAATTCGGGTCGAACGAAAAATCCCACTTTGACCCATTTAGAGTGCTCCAATCGAGTCCAAACGTATGACCGACCCCCACTAACTTTGGACGGCCGATCCACCCATGCCAGTGGCAAACCCCCTGGAACTCCCCTGGGGGGTTCCCCATACAATCATTTCAAAATATCACCATTTTTGGCCTTTACATGAGAAAAGAAACTAAAAAGTTCGACCCAAATTGGGGGACATCAGAATTCGTTTTAGAGGTATGGTTCCTTCGGCAAAGTTTCTTATTTTGATCCCTAGAATATGATTTTCACAGAGCAATGGGCGATTTTTAAGTCGATCCGCTTATGAGAAAAATGTAAAAATTTTAATAATTTATTATGGGAAGGTCTACGTGTTATGGGATGGAGGTTTACTCAAGAGAAAAAAATTCAAAAAAATGTTTATGGATTTGTGGTATGTACTAAAAAAAATGTCCGTTTAAGACAGGTATCCGTTAGGAGAGAGTACACTGCATACATATTTTAGAGCCATTTGCGGTTGTTTTATCCATTGAATGAGAGTTCTTGTACCTTCTTCAAGTAGATTAAGAAATTGAAGGTTTTGCTGTTGTTACAAAAATCATTTAGAAAAGGAAGTACACCGAGGAGTTGGTTGAGAGATTATTTTGATCTGCATGCATTATTATTTCTTTTTGTCCTTGTACACTCCACTCGGGAGCATATGGCATCGACAGGGCAGGGTAAATGATTAGCCTGCATTATTTCCATGAAATTTAATACTGAATCAGATATGTGAAATATTGATGACGCTATGTTGAAACTTTGAATTGCAGAAAATATTCGATGCCTTAATTCAACTTATTTCTATGTATTGGAAAGAAGAAAAAAAGAAAGACCTCCTCTGTGTTGGAAAGAACAGGTGAAGAAAAACTTCACTTCACTGCGTCTGTCCAAGTGGCGCCTGTTAGCACGAGAAAGAAACGAATGGTGCGTGTGGGTGTTATTGATCGATATTTGTTAGCCCTTTGATAAATCTCATTCAAAACTATTTTATCTCTTGGTTTATCCGGTGTTTTGACTCGTTCAGGCAAGACTTATTATGCGAAAAGTTAGCAAACAAAATTGATTTTAGTGAAGCTAAAGTAAGACAGGTAAAACACAGGTTTTCAACTTTCTACAGCTGGACATAAGAATGAAGATCGAAAGGTCTTGGAAAATGGTTATATGGTGTGGCCGCCGGTTATGTTCTCGAGATAAGCATTTGAGGTTTGCCTGTTTAGATCAAATGTCCGAATTTTCGCGCGTCGATATCAGTATCAGATGACACTCATGTAAATCCTAAAGTACGTATATAAGAATCCTAAATGTATGCTTTAATATTCAAACTGAATTAAAGGGACGCGCCAAGCAACAGTATAAAAATATGTTTGAGATTAAGAATAATATAAAGACAAAGGTGAAGATGAATACGGAGATGAATAAGGAGATAATGAAAAAGGTAAGGATAAAAATTAAGATATAGGGCTAAAGTTGAGGATGAAGATACGTAAAGAGAGATATATAAATATTACGAGATAATAGAGCCAAAGTATATATACAAAGTAGAGATAGGTATAGGGGTTACGGCAAGGAGACAAAGATAAAGTTAAAAATGGTTGAATTTCATTCCCCTGACGAACACTAGTAATACCGTCGTATATGACCATTAGTACTAAGAACCGCATGCTATAAGTTTTGTGCATTTCAGAACACATTTTACTAATTATATGATGAACACATCAATGGAAAAACAATCAGCTTCAAGCACTTAATTCTTTCTTTGACCTATGGTACACCCAAACATTTTTTTTAATAATTATATGTTGCATAAAAAAGAGTGGCAACATTCGAACAGTATAATGATTAGAGGAAGTTTGAAAGCTGATACAAAAATTTATAAAACAGTTTAATCAGAAAAATTTGTAAAATTTAAAGTAAAAAAAAACCATTAATAAAAAAATATTGAGAATAAGTCAAGAGTGTGGCCGTCTTTTTATGAAATATTTTTTTTGAATTTTAATTTAATAAAACAAAAAAAGGGTTTATAAAACAGTTACCAAAAAAAAAATTATAAAAAATAATTATTAAAAAAAAAGTTTTTGTAAAATATTTTGTTTTAACCTTTTATGGGGTTTTTTGCTTTAAATTTAATAACTAAATTAATTTAATAATTAAATACAAATTTTTATTTCCCAATTACTTTACCAATAATGCAATCAAATCGCTAAATTTAAATAAAAAAACTTAAAATTATGTAAAAAATTGAAAATGATAAAGTAAAAAAAAAAACAATTAATAAAAAAATGAAAAATTAGATGAATAAAATAATGAAAAATAAGACAAGAGTATGGCCGTCTTTTTATGAAACATTTTTTTTATTTTTATTTAATAACAAAAAAGTTTTATAAAATAATTTAAAAAAAATTATATAAAATAATTATTAAAAATTTTTTTTTTATAAAATATTTTGTTTTAAATTTTTATGGGTTTGTTTGCTTTAAATTTAATAACTAAATTAATTTAATAATTAAATATTAGGTGCGCAACAAAGTTCCCGCTGTTTTTCAATAGATGCCGCTAGCAGTGTGTGCTAGTCGATTCTAACATAACCTAAACATCACAAATCAAGCTTCGACATATGGTAAACAAACTGCTTCGACACATTAGTGATTTCGTTTTGGTATCATATACTTTTGGTTTTGTGAAAATGTTTGATTTTGTGCCGAATAATCGTCACTTGCGGGAAGTGCTGATTTTCCTTTTTTTCGAAAAAAAACGGCGACTGAAGCGCATCGAGAGCTACAAAAAGTTTATGGAGATGCTGCTTTAAGTGAAACAATGAGCCGAGATTGGTTCCGTCGCTTCAAAGACGGGGATTTTATGTTGCCGACCCTCAGAGTGAAGGAAGGTCAAAAACCTTCGAAGACGCTGAATTGGAGGCATTGATCAATGATGAGCCGTGTCAATCGCAAGAAGAGCTTTCTTCAGTATTAGGAGTTACCCCCAATCCATTTCCAAGCGATTGCATGCTTTGTGAATGATTCAGAAACAGCGAACTTGGGTTCCTTATGAGTTAAAACCAAGGGATGTTGAACGTTGTTTTTTCGCCTGTGAACAAGTGCTTAAGCGGCAAAAAAGGAAGGGGTTTCTTCATCGCATCGTGACGGGTGATGAAAAATGGATTCATCAAAGCAATCTAAAGAAAAGAAAGTCATGACGACTGCCCGGTCATGCTTGTACGTCATCGCCTTGTCCGAATATTCACGCTGCGAAGGTTGGTGTTATTTATTATGAACTGTTAAAACGAAGCGAAACTATCGTTGGAGATCGGGGTCAACTTCAATTGATGCGATTAAGCCGAGCACTGCGCGAGGAGCGCCCGCAATACGCGGAGAGGCCTGAAAAAGTAATTCTACAGCATGACAACGCTCGGCCTCACGTTACCAAACCCGTTAAAACCTACCTGGAAACACTGAAATGGTAAATCTCACCCCACCCACTATATTCTCCAGATATTACGCCGTCCGATTATCACCTGTTCCGATTGAGGGCACATGGTCTAGCTGACTTTAGCAGTTCCATTCATATGAAGACATCACAAAATGGCTTGATCCGTGGATAGCCTGAAAAGATGAACAGTTTTACCGTGACGGTATACGAGGTCTACCAGAAAGATGGGAAAAAGTAGTAGCCAGCGATGGGTAATACTTTCAATGATTCACTTGTAACCATTTTTTCAGAATAAAGTTGTATTTTCATCAAAAAAAAAACAGCGAGAACTTAGTTGCGCACCAGATACCAAATTTTTTATTTTTCAATCACTTTACCAATATTGCAATGAAGTCACTAAATTTAAATAAAAAAGCTTAAAAAATATATAGAAATTTCAAATAGCTCCTACGTGTATGCTTTAAATGCGTCTGGTGAATTGGCTGAAAAATTTATATGGTTTTCTATAAAATTAAAATAACAAAAATTTAATTTAAATTTTTAAAAATTTGTTAAAAAGCTTTTGCTTAAAAATTTATATATTTAAATTTGATTTTTTTTTTTGAATATTTAAATAATATTTTACCGTTAAAGTTTTTTCTTATGTTGAAATAGAGAATCAGAATCGTGTTTTATTTTATACCTTTATATTATATACAAAAAAAAGCAAGCAAAGAACAGCAGTACCTCAAGGCCATCAGCGGGTTTTTACATATTTTTAAATACGATTTTGCAATATTTACTAACATCCAAACCATAACAAGATTTCAACCAAAATGGCCAAACTGCTTTGATAGATATGAATTGTTTTCCTTTCTCAATGGTGAACTCTCACTCCCAAGCATACATTTGTAAGATTTAGGAAGCCTGGCATATCTTAATCATCCATTGAAAAAAATTAACATAATAGGATGCTCCTTTGAATTGCCCTCCTATAGCCGTTAGAAACTTCCCTACTCGATACGTCTCTAAGTTATTAAAAACTATCGGTTTCATTTAAATTTATTACTAACACATTTTTAGTAAAACCATTACAAATACATGAACTCTTATGTATTCAAAGCCAGCTCGGTACAATAACCAATATTGTATAATTGTGTGCCGTACAAAAC
>JAYXIM010031818.1:0-10565 GCA_037575425.1 Anastrepha fraterculus | reverse complement strand
AACCCTGCTACTATGTTAGAAAAAAATACACATGTTATGTTCGGGTCTTTTTTTGACCCCACATTTTTTTATTGAGAAAATTCAAATTTGTACAGTTCAAAAATATTTTTAAGGCTTGTGATCAATGCAATATGTCGTCGTTAGAGTAGTTGTGTGTCGGTGTGAGGGACAAACAGGTTTTTTGCAAGTTATGCACTCAGTAAAGGTCTTTTTTTCCTTTTTCGATGGGCAAAATTTGCGCATTTTCGTTTTGGAGAAGGCGAATTCGTAGATGGTAATGCACTGTCTTCTTCTCGAACTCTTCGTACCAATGATGCAGAGGCTTCTGCGCGAGGAAGCCGACTACGCCTCTTGATATGTTGCTCTAAAAATAGGCGCCTTTTGTGCAATTTATTTTTGTGCCATTCAGGATATATTTCGGTCCATATTATAAAAGCGTTTAGAGCAGAAATATCTAATAAATTAGAAAACAGTGCAACTGGCCACCGATTGGTTTTCCTTTTGCACGAATATGTTCGAACCATTTGGTCAAATGTGTCGACTCCACCTTTTGTCGAGTTGTAGTATTCAATTATTTCCGGAATTTTGTTTGGATGATCTTCCAAAATGTTGGTATTATGGTGAAGGGTGATAAGCAAATAAATCAATCTGTATTTTTTAGGCACATACAAAACTACAGTTTCTTTTTCATGAAAAAAAAATTACTTGAGTGTATTCGAAGCTTACGCAATTCTTGTGATGTTGCATGAACCGGCAGAAAACGTTTGTTGTTCCTTACTGTGCCAACAATAGCAATTTTCTGATTTAGCAGTTCTAATGCAAGGTTATGACTCGTAAAAAAATTATCGGTAGTCACATTTCGTCCACGGTATGAAGACACTAAGTTTAGAGCAACCCGTTCGCCTTGATTCCTTTCAGCATTGTCTCCTACTTTGCCCAAGTATATTTGGAACTGTAAGCAAAATGAGATGTCAGAATCCGCTTCTATCCACGCTTTCATGCCATATTTCCCAGGGTTACTTGGAATGTATACTTTGAAAGGACATCTACCTCGGAACGGAATAAGTTGTTCGTAAATCGTTATGTTAGCACTTGGAACGTAAAGCAGCTGCAAGTTTTGAGTCCATTGCTCATAAAATGCGCGAATAGGAGCAAGTTTATCTCCTCTTTGTTCTGATCTTCTTCCTTGCTTATCGTCAAATGCTAGTACACGAGAAATATTGCTAAATCGCTCCAAGGACATGATTGCTCTCAAAAACGGACGTCCATGAAACTCGTCCCACAGGGAGTTAAGACTTTCACCGTATGACCGGTAGACTCCTAAAAGAATAATACGTCCGTTATACAGTTATAATAGGAAAAATATATTGTAAATAAATACCAATAAGTATAAGAAGTCCCAGGTAAGCATCGAACTCAGTAGCATCTATAGCTTGAACATATTCGAAAACAGCACTTCCTTGCAAATTGCTGTAGTGAATTATATCCCTTTTCATAGCTTCTGTAAGGCATACATCAAAAGTATCACGAATTTTTGAAATACGATGAATGACATAAGAAGTCACTCCAGGTTTTCCGTGAAGAATATTTTCACTTGCTGCACGACTTAGACATTGCAAAGAAGGTATTGTTGTCCACTTTATCATCCGATCTTTATCAAAAACTTCTGTGCTATTAGTTACGGTCAATGAAATGAAGGCTTCTGTGCTGCTGTTCTGAAGATAAACATTCGTCTTCCATAAAATTAGCATCACAATCATCACTTGCATCGTCTTCAAGGCCACTCAAGAATGCACCAATGTCATGCTCAGTCATTTGTCCACGCTGACATTATGGCTAAGTAAATACAACAACGAATTTAACCGTATAAATACTAGTACGAATTTAGAAAAAAAATGTAGATTATATATACTTACAGTATGTCTAGATTCCATGTTTTATCAAAATCTATCGTCTATAAACTTAGATTTATAATAGCAACTGATCACTACAATATTTAGCACAGAACTGAAAGTATTTGGTTTCGTTGTTATTGAATACAAAAATTATAACTGTAAACGCATTCCAGCATTCACAACAGAGAGGTGTTCCAGACGATGACTCTGCAACAAGGGATATTACATTATATATATTTACTATTCGTTTTACAAATATGATAGGGGTCATAAAATGACCCGAACATGATATGCGTAAGCACTTGCAATAAACAATTTTCTAAGCCTAAAATGGGGATAAAACTAATTGAATTCAATATATTTCAACAATTGATGCACTGAGTAGTAAGAACTTTCAAATATATTCCACCAGTTAGAAATAAGGTGATGTTATATGCAATTTGGGTCATCAAAAGACCCTAACGTAGTAGCAGGGTTAAGTGAAGCTTAAAATGTCACCTTTCTAACACCATATGATATGACACAATATGATTGGTAGCACTGGAGATAGATGACTGCAACGACATCTATTGACAAAATACGAAAAGACTTTTTCGACTACCCAATATTATAATATTTATATTCATTTTATTTTTAACTGTTTTTAATTTTAATTTTCACGCATGCACGAATTTCCTATGCAACGCTGTTCTCTTTCATGTTTATTCAGCTGTCCTGTCACAGCTTGAATTACCAACGCAGTTATCGCAATCTTGTAATCTCTCATTCTTCACCATAGGCATCATCGACGATGCACTGTATATGTATACTTTGTTCAGTTTCCAAGGCTCAATTTTGCGTTCACTGCTATGGAACCTCATGTACGACGGTGTACTTAGACTAGATATGCCTCCTAGAACTAAAGTCATTGGATACGCGGATGATATCACGGTGGTAGTAGTAGCAAAACACATCCAAGATATTGAGAAGCTCGCCAGTAAATCAGTTAGCAGGATCAAGGCTTGGTTGAGGTCCATGAACCTGGAATAAGCTGAGCACTTTGTAACTATCAATTCAAAATCTGTTATTAAATACTTAGCGGTGATGATTGATAGTCGTCTAAACTTTAAAACGTACGTAGGATACGCTGTGAAGAAGGCAGGAGTGTACAGTCCTGCCTCGCACAAATAAGCCAAACAACGGTGACCCTAGTCATATCAAAATAATGCTATACAGTAGTGTAGTTAGCTCGGCCCTTTTGTACGCGGCACCAATCTGGGCTGATGCATTGAGCATAAATAGCTACGCAAAAACGAATAGCCGTCTATCGGCTAAGCCCTTTGCGGGACATTGGAGGACTAATCAGAATTGATATTCTGGGTCAGGAAATGCAGGTATTATTAAGTACCCATACCTCACAGTATGGGTCGTTCAAGCGCTTGCCATCTTTGGAGCTTCTGATAACAATCGAGACTTATTATTTTATTCTTTTAAATTTATTTTATCTATAAATACGTAAAAACGTACGAAAATTACCCCAGTATGTCGCTTACTCCAAAAAAAAAATAGGTGTGTCTACCGAAGGATCAGTTAGGTTGTATGGCTACTAGGTAGTAGAGGCGCACTTTGGCAGGTCAAAAAGAAACGAGTACGATGCCACACTTTACGTTACCATCTATACTAAAGCCTCCAAATGATATTACAAATACAATATTACTTTTCAAATACGCTATAGTGTTAACAGAAATAGTGTTTATTTCAGGATTATAGTTCGATTTTAGTTTAAAATTGTTTAAAATTGTACAAGTTAACACGCGCTACATTTATTTTCTCTTTTTCCTTTGCTTTTGCTACTTTAACTTAATTGTTAATTTAATAACACAAACAAGTCGTAGACACTAGGTAAGCAATTTATTTCTTAAGCGTGCCGGAAATGCAAATAACAGAACAATGACCTGCAGGCACTAATTGGGCAATTCTTTCCAAAGAATAAAAAATGCAATACTTGCATTAAGATTGTAAATTTTTCCAAAGAATAAAAAATGCAATACTTGCATTAATATTGTAAAACTTATTATAATTAATAGAATTGTGAAAATAAACTTTTAGTCTTAATCTGGAGTCCAATAAAGCGGAGCATTAGCTCCGACCCTTTTTAAAAAACAAAATTCGACTTTCGAATTAAAAACTGGCGCCCGAGCAGGGACCAGTCGTGAAAAAGTGTAAAGTGTTTAAAAGTGTCTGTGAAAGGAAGAAATTAAAGTTAAAGTTGACTTCCCAACGGCACCAATCCTATTTTCCGACTGGTCATACAGGATTCCCAGAAGACTCAGGCTCTCTAGTGTCCGTCCGGAGACCACCTCGCATTGAAGTGTTGCAGCAGGAGCCGCAGTAGGTTTAGCCGACCAAAAAGGAATTCATCCGTGCAGCCAGCGAGGGAAGAGTAGTTCAATGCTACTTTTACTGTAAGTCAGCGTATTAACTAAGTACATTAAGTTCAATTAAAATAATAAAATTAATAACTAAAGATATTAGATAAGAAGTGATCCATTGTGTATTCCAATATATTTTAACTAATTTTTGAAACACGGAAATTCGCATAGGTACGAAAAGCGTGTTCTAATTTGTACATTAGATAAGGTTCAAACCAAGAACAATAGAAAATATTTAATCAACAAAAATAAAGTGTACTAAAAATAATTTGAAAGTTAGGAATAAGATAAAGAAATCCAATTCTGGATCAAGACAAAACTTAAATCCAAGCCTTAAACCGAAAATAATCGGAAATAATTTGAGGAAAAATAAATTTGAACAAATTTGAGAAAATTAATTTTGACATTTCCGTTATTTAAATTATAAGGCGTAAATAATCGCGTCCAATTGCGAAGATGAGTAATCCAAGTAATCTAATAAGACCACCGGTTCTAGGTCAAATCCCTCCGAATGCAAATCTCCAAAATGAAGAAAATAGGGGCATAGTTAGGCAAATAACAGAAGTGGTCAATAGAATATTAGACGACAGGTTAGCAGTTAGGAACGTTATCGAGGTAGACGAACCTGTTAACATAGGACCCCAAGGAATCAGTGAACTCGACAAAATTCCTGATGTTGTGCGTTCTTTGCGAGAATTTGCAGGGGACCCAGGTGAATTCGGATCCTGGAAGAAAAGTGTCGATAGAGTTCTACAACTGTACGAGCCAATGCGAGGCTCACATAAATACTTTGGTATCTTAAACACCATACGAAACAAAATTACAGGCCAAGCAGACATTGTGCTGGATTCCTACAGCACACCCTTAAATTGGACCGCGATTTCACGTTGTCTCACAACGCATTACGGCGACAAACGAGACCTAGGTACTTTAGAGTACCAAATGGCCACACTGACTCAGGGAAATCTAACCATACACGAATATTATCAGAAGGTGTATTCAAACCTCTCTCTGATCCTGAACAAAATTTCTTGTTTAGAAGCCGGATCAGAACCCCGGAAACTTCTTGTAGATACGTATAGAAACAAAGCGTTGGATACCTTCGTTAGAGGTCTCAATGGTGACCTTCCGAGACTCCTAGGGATAAGAGAACCAGCAGACCTTCCAGAGGCTCTGCAATTATGCCTCAAATTGGAGAATCAAACCTACCGAGCAAATATCGTCAGTAGGAAACCACCTGTAAATCTACGAAGGAATTTCCCCCCACAGCCCCACGCCGTACCGAAACCGTTTTACCCACACCTTGCTCATTGGAATCAACCAATGCCGAGACAAATACTCCCACCCTCCTATATCCCACCTCAACAACAAGGGCACTGGCAAAGACCCCAGAATTTTTTTCCACAACAACAAAACTTCAATACTCAACCTCGACACCTTCCACCACCTAGACCTTTTGCACCAAAGCCTATGCCAAGACCTGAACCAATGGACATCGACCAGAGTATGCAATCTGCAATCAATTACATTAATAGGCCACCACAAAACCTAGCATTTCACGGGAAAAGACCACCACCTCCCCAGCAAGATATGGAAAAAAGACAACGAAATTTTAACATAGAAGCGGAAGAACGCAACAGTGTTGCATACCGACAAGATTTGGAATATGCAAACCAACACCACGAAATTAGACAAGACAATTACAACGTGCGAGAAACTCTCGAACAGTACGGTACAGACGACAATGCTGCAGAGGATTTTTCGACATCCATTTTTTAGATTAGCAAACTCCATACTTCCATATTTTGAATGTAAAACGAAGGAAGGAGGAATTTTAAAAATATTGATCGATACGGGCTCAAACAACAATTATATGCAACCCTCTATTGTACCCAATTCCCTCCCAAATGACCAACCCTTTTTTGCTAACACTATAGCTGGAAAAATAAAAATTACGCACCACACCAACGTTAGTTTATTCGGAATACCCGATCTAAAAATAAAATTTTTTTTGTTACCCTCCTTAAAGTCATTCCACGGCATCTTAGGCAATGACAGCCTCAAGCAACTTTCGGCAGTAATCCACACAAAATACAATTATATGACAATACAAGATAGAGTCAGGATTAAAATAAAACAGCAAACCATACAATCGATTAACACAATAGACATACAAACTGACCACCTAAATGACAGACAGAAGACCACACTTAACGCAATTGCGAAGAATTTTCCCAAACTTTTTACCGAACCCGAAGAAAGACTGACATACACTACGAAAGTACAAGGAAGTATAAGGACGTCCACGGACACACCAATATACACCAAATTTTATCCGTACCCTATGTCACTGAAAGTGGAAGTAGAGAAACAAATCAAAGACTTGCTACAAAATGGTATAATAAGACCTTCAAGGTCTCCATACAATTCACCTGTATGGATAGTACCAAAAAAACCAGACACTTCAGGAGAGAAGAAATTTCGCATGGTAATTGACTATCGAAAATTGAACCTAGTAACTATCGGACAGATATCCTATACCCGAAATAAATGGAGTACTAGCACACCTAGCTCTTGACGACATCTTGAGGAACCATATAGGAAAGAGATGTTACGTGTACATCGACGACATCATAATATTTAGTAAAGATCAGGAAACCCACTTTAATGACATCCAACAAATCTTCGATACGTTAGAAAAAGCAAATCTAAAAGTACAACTTGACAAATGTCAATTCCTAAAAACAGAAGTGGAATTTTTAGGTTTTATAATATCCGAAAAAGGCCTCAAAACAAATCCACAAAAAACTGACGCAATAGCAAAGTTTCCAATACCTAAAACTCTAAAAGAACTCCGATCCTTTTTAGGACTTTCAGGGTATTATCGCCGCTTCATCAAAGACTACGCGAAGCTCGCGAAACCCCTTACAGTCCTCTTAAGGGGGGAAGGCGGACGAGTGTCCAAGAATCAATCAAAGAAAGTCATGGTAACCTTGAACAAAGACGCCTTAGATTCCTTCGAGAAACTTAAACGATCACTCATTGGTAAAGACATAATGCTTGCATACCCCGACTACTCTAAAGAATTTGTGTTAACAACAGATGCCTCCAATTACGCAATTGGAGCCGTACTATCGCAAAACGACAAGCCAATAACTTTCATCTCTAGAACTCTTTCTAAAGCCGAAGAGCATTACGCAGCGAACGAAAGAGAAATGCTAGCGATAGTATGGGCGCTGAATTCCTTGAGAAACTACCTTTATGGTTCCGCGAATGTTAAAATCGTTACGGACCATCAGCCACTCACCTTCGCCCTAAGCAACAGAAACCACAACAGTAAGATGAAAAGGTGGAAGGCTAGATTAGAAGAGTATGACTACGAGGTAATCTATAAACCAGGAAAAACCAATATTGTGGCCGACGCACTCTCAAGACCGCCACAAGTATCACAAATCAATTCATTGACAGGAACGCAACATAGTGACGAAAGTTCGGCGCACAATCTTATCCCAGCTGTAGAAGGACCTATAAATGCTTTCAAGAACCAAATTTGGCTCCTAAATGGCGACGAAAATAGTTACCAATTCAAAATACCCTTCCCCACATACCATAGACACATTTTTAATCAACAAGATTACGATGAACAAAATCTAATTTCAATTCTTAAACGTTATTTAAATCCCTCAGTAATAAACGGACTTTTTACCTCAGAGCCAATCATGGGAAGAATCCAACGATTATACCCCCTTCATTTTTCTAAATTCAGAATACGTTTTACCCAAACCAAAGTCGAAGACCTTACAGACGAAGCCAGACAGGAAATAGAAATGCTAGAAGAACACAGACGCGCCCATAGGAATGCACAGGAAAATAAAATCCAACTATTACAAAAATTTTACTTTCCAAAAATGAGTGCTAAAATAGAAATTCTAGTCAGACAATGCAAAATTTGCAAGGAGAATAAATATGACCGGCATCCAAATAAGCCACAGCTGCTTGAAACTCCCATTCCGAAATATCCCGGTGAAATAGTGCATATTGACATTTATAACACAGAGAAAAATCTAGTTCTTACTGCAGTCGACAAATTTTCCAAATATGCCCAAGCTAGAGTAATAAAAAGCAGAGCTTCGGAAGATATTAGGGAACCTCTGAGACAGATAATTTTTGCATTCGGCGTACCAAAAATGATAGTAGTAGACAACGAAAAAGCATTAAACTCAGCCTCCTTATGTTTTATGTTGGAGGATCAACTTGGAATAGAAATCTACAAGACACCTCCTTACACAAGCACAGTAAACGGGCAGGTGGAACGATTCCACTCAACCCTCTCAGAAATTGCGCGCTGCCTAAAGGCGGAACGAATCCATAGAACATTCCTAGAAATTTTGGACAGATCGGTATACGAGTACAATTGCACAGTCCACTCGACAACAGGGAAGAAACCGATAGAAATATTTTTTGGACGCAGGGTCTCTACAAATCCTGACCAGTACGAGAAGGCCCGGCAGGAAAATATCGAAGCACTTAGGAAATAAAAAATAGTTTAAAAAACTAAAAAACACGCTTTTATTGCCAATCGAACTAAAAAGTATAAAATCAATTTTAATGACAAAGAGACCTATAATGAAGTAATAGCACTTAAAGGATCAGTCATAGTCAACTGCAATGATAACAATAATTTTCATTCATTATAAAAAATAGTTAAAAAAAAGAAAACTAAAAAACACGCTTTTTTGCTAATCGAACTAAAAAGTAGAAAATAAAAAATAGTTTAAAAAACTAAAAAACACGCTTTTATTGCCAATCGAACTAAAAAGTATAAAATAAATTTTAATGACAAAGAGACCTATAATGAAGTAATAGCACTTGAAGGATCAGTCATAGTCAACTACCTCAGAACAGAATTATAACAAAAATTAAGATACAAATAGAATAATTCAAATTCGAGTTAAAACTGTGGGATGCTTGATATAGTCAATATTACAATCATTCTATTGGCAACTACCTATGTACAGAAGGTTATGAAAGTGAAGCAAAACGCATCTCACGCTTTTAACTCTAATTTGAATTATTCTATTTGTATCTTAATTTTTGTTATAATTCTGTTCTGAGGTAGTTGACTATGACTGATCCTTCAAGTGCTATTACTTCATTATAGGTCTCTTTGTCATTAAAATTTATTTTATACTTTTTAGTTCGATTGGCAATAAAAGCGTGTTTTTTAGTTTTTTAAACTATTTTTTATTTTCTACTTTTTAGTTCGATTAGCAAAAAAGCGTGTTTTTTAGTTTTCTTTTTTTAACTATTTTTTATAATGAATGAAAATTATTGTTATCATTGCAGTCAGTGAATTAATCATTCGATATATTCGTGTTATATTTAATTCCTTTCTTATCGACTGTGAGTCTAAAGCTATGCAGTTATCGGCCGTGATAAAGAAGTAATCGGGATGAAGAACTTATTTCGTGGAAGGAGCCTGAGAAACGGCTACCCCACTCCATTGGCCAGTTTTTTTTCGATTTTCGTGGTGTGGTGCACTATGGATTCCTTCCACCTGGCCAAACTGTTAATAAGAAATATTGTTTGAGCGTTATACGTCGTTTACGTGAAGCAATTCATCTAAAAAGACCAGAATTATGGGCCAACTACTCTTGGTTTTTGCATCATGATAATGCACCGTCTCACACTGCACTCGTTCTTCGTGACCATTTCGCCAAAAATTCCACGCATATCGTTCCGCAACCACCGTATTCGCCAGATTTGGCTCCGTGTGACTTCTGGCTATTCCCAAAACTCAAGAGGCCACTCCGGGGAACGCGTTTCGAGTCGATTGAGGAGATAAAAGCTGAATCGAAGAAGGTGCTGATGGCTATACCGGAAATGGACTATTTGGCATGTTTCGGGAATTGGAAAAATCGTTGGCATAGGTGTATTTTATCGAGAGGGGATTATTTTGATGGGGATGAAATTGATTAACAAGAATAAATAAAGATTTTTCATTTTACAACCAAGTTCACCTTACTTTTTGCCCACAGGTAAAAAAAGAAAATATTAATCCTGGCAATCCTAATAAGGATAATGGAAAACTTTTATCAAATTATTGCATTGTCATCGGTCCTTGATAGGTGTGCAAAATTTCAAGTCGATCAGATTTTTAGAAGCCAGTGAAAATTAAGCTCAAAGATTCCGTTACATACATACATACATACATACATACATACAACCCGACCTAATAAAAGTGTGTTAAAAACAAGCA
>JAYXIM010031817.1:0-41720 GCA_037575425.1 Anastrepha fraterculus | reverse complement strand
AGGACTTTGAACGAACTCAACTCCACGATAAGACACAAAATAACTTCCGACAATTCCTTACTCCCCTTCTTGCACCATGAAATGTCCGAAATAAAAAGTTTCCTAAGTAGACTAAAGCCAAAGGTAAACAAGAGATCCATAAACGCAATTGGTACCGCCTGGAAATGGCTCACAGGGAGCCCGGATCACGAAGATCTCGTTACGTTAGAAAATCATATAAACAACTTACTTGAAAATAACAATAACCAATTAGTAATAAATAGAGCAATGAGCGGAAGAATAAATAATATAACGGAAGTGTCAAATAAAATATTTAAAATATTAAAAGATAAGGAAGATGTTCAGCATGATATGGCCGTGAACATTAAATTTAAGCTACAATTAATAAAAGATGAAATCATAAATATCAATTATGCAATACATTGGGCCAAAGTTGGCATTGTAAATTCATATATATTTTCTAACGTTGAAATGAAACTAATAAAAGAAATTATTGAGAAAAATAATATTCCCTTCACTAATATAGAAGAGGCATTTCAATTCAGTAACGTTAAGATAGCCTCTAGTAATTCTAAGATTGTGTACTTAATTGAAATCCCAATAACTGACAACAATTTATGCGAATCCCTATTAATAAAAGCTATAAAGAAAGGTAATAGATTATATAAAATACCATTTTAAAAAATTATAAGATGTCAAAATAAAATCTTTGGAAAGAAAAGCAACTGTAAAGAACATAATGAAATTAAAATTTGTACAAAGGAAAATATTGTAGACATCAGTAACTCCACATGCATTCCTCATCTACTCAAAAGCCGATCGCCTAGCTGCATTACGATTAACAACCAACACATTCCCACTGTCCTAGAAGTCCTCCCAGGAATAATACTTTTAAATCGATTTAACGACACCGTTCACATCGACAAAGAGAAGATTAACTTAACTGGATCATTTGCAATCCAGTACCATAACTCCACCATTATAATAAATAACCAAACATTTCGGTCTAAAGAAATCTCTGGCGGAAAACCCCTTCCTGCAGTTCTACAACCAAATGCAACACTTACGGCCGAAGAAGAATTGCTAAGCCTGGAAATGATGAAGGAACTTCAGCTAAGAAATATAAACTATATCGAGACTTTAAAAAATAAAGGATTAACAACATCAATAGTTAATTTTGGGATATCTGGTATAACTTTAACTCTAATGGCAATCGGGGTACTAAAACTAACTTCAACGAAAGGCCCAAAGCGAGGGCCAAACACGTCTCCGAATTTTTCAAAAGGGCCCCATTACAAGAGGTAACAGTTAAAAATTTCCAACAACCCGAACCACATCCTGAAGATTATCCTACTCAGACGCACGAGGACGTTCGTTTTTAAATGCGGAGGAGCTAACACGCGCTACATTTATTTTCTCTTTTTCCTTTGCTTTTGCTACTTTAACTTAATTGTTAATTTAATAACACAAACAAGTCGTAGACACTAGGTAAGCAATTTATTTCTTAAGCGTGCCGGAAATGCAAATAACAGAACAATGACCTGCAGGCACTAATTGGGCAATTCTTTCCAAAGAATAAAAAATGCAATACTGGCATTAAGATTGTAAATTTTTCCAAAGAATAAAAAATGCAATACTTGCATTACTTGCATTAATATTGTAAAACTTATTATAATTAATAGAATTGTGAAAATAAACTTTTAGTCTTAATCTGGAGTCCAATAAAGCGGAGCATTAGCTCCGACCCTTTTTAAAAAACAAAATTCGACTTTCGAATTAAAAACTTACATAAGCAATTTGCTAACAAATTTCTTATACCACTGATTTTTGTTTTGTTGTGCTGTGAATTAAAAAAATATTCGAAACAAAACAGAATAATAACAAAAAATAGATTTTATATATAAAAAGCAGAAATGTTTATTATAATTAATCATAAGACATCTCTGACACCTAAATCCAAAATTAGTGATAATATAATATGAAATAAAAGTTTAGCGCCTAAAATATTGGCTAGTCGAAAAATAGAGTTGGAGTCATCTATCTCCAGTGCTACCAATCACATTGTGTTATATCATATGGTGTTAGAAAGGTGACATTTTAAGCTTCATTTAACCAAAAAAAAATTAAATTCGGAGAAGTTGAAAAAAAGTTATAGCTGTTCAAAAATGAGTGAAAATAATGAAGAAATTCGCTATATTTGGAAATTTTTGTATAAAAAATGGAAGATTGCCATGCAAGCCACCAATGAAATTTGTGAAGTTTACGGAGACAATGCTGTATCAGTTCGTGTAGCACAACAATGGTTCGCTCGCTTCCGTTCCGGAAATTTCGATCTGAAAGATGCATCTCGCTCCGGTCGACCTATCGTTGAAAAAGTTGATGAAATTATGGAAAAGATTGACCAGGACCGTCACATAAGCTGCCATGACATCGCCAAGGCACTAAACATTCATCATCAAACGGCTTTGAACCATTTAAAAAAGGCTGGTTACAAAAAGAAGCTCGATGTTTGGGTACCACATGAATTGTCTGTAAAAAATTTAATGGGCCGAATTAAAATCTGCGATTCTTTGCTGAAACGAAATGAAATCGAACCATTTCTGAAGCGAATGGTAACAGGAGACGAAAAGTGGATCAAATACGACAATTATGTGCGAAAAAGATTATGGTGCAAGGGTGGTGAAGCTCAACAAATGGTCGCAAAGCCAGGATTGACGCCTCGAAAGGTTATGCTGTGTGTTTGGTGGGATTGGAAAGGAATCATCCACTATGAGCTGCTCCAGCCTGCGAACGATTGATTCTACACGTTACTGTCAACAACTGATGAGATTGAAGCAAGCAAAAACGGTCAGAACTGAAAGAACTGAGCAGAAAGGGCGTCGTCTTCCATCAGGAGAACGCTAAGCCACACACATCTTTGATGACTCGGCAAAAACTGGGAGAGCTTGGCTGGGAAGTTTTGATGCATCCACCATATAGCCCTGACCTTGCACGGTCAATGCAGAACTCCCTTAATGGAGTAAAGTCGGCTTGTCGCAGTTTTTCGCCGAGAAACCACAAAAGTTTTACACTGATGGAATAATGTCTTTAGAAGAAAAATGGCAATAGGTGGTCGACCAAAATGGTACATATTTGGTTTAATAAAGTTCATTATAAATATAAAAAAAAATGAGTTGAAGTTTGATTAGAAATACGAAAAGACTTTTTCGACTACCCAATATCCTCAGACCAACCTTCACTTGAGATTACCAGTGACTCATACCGCCTCAAATGGTTGTCAAAGGGAGCTTTCAGATCCTTTTTTCAACAGCGAGGAAATCTGACATTTTCAAACGAATTCCAATATCTGACTTTTCATAAATTAGAGTTGTATAGCCTGTTTTCATAAAGGATTCAGCTACAACTAAAGGCTGTTAATTGAGTTTTAAAAAACTATTTCCACTAAGAACTTAACAACAGTCATCAGCTCAGTTAAGAACGCTGTTAATCGTCTGCTTCCACCACAGCAGTAAAGAACTCTATAAATAGCATATTTCCATCAAGAAATGAGCTGAAATCAGCTCTGTTAAAAACGATTTCCCCTAATGGTCTGCATCAACCAAGAACTTCTGTAAAGTTAAGATATCTTTTAATAGCTTATTACTAACAAGAAATCAGCTGAAGTGCAGAGCTCTGTTAATTAAGAATTTCTACCAAGAACATAACAGCAGCTCAGATCAGAGCTCTGTTAATAATATACATTTACCAAGAACTTATACACTCTTAAAGATCTCTGTTAATATCCTATTTCCACTAAGAACTTAGCTGAAGTGAAGAGTTCTGTTAAAGAAATATATATAAATATAATTGGCGCTTACACTCTTTTTGGGTGTTAAGCCGAGCTCCTCCTCGTATTTGTGGTGTGCGTCTTGATATTGTTCCACAAATGGAGGGACCTACAGTTTCAAGCCCACTCCGAACGGCAGATATTTTTATGAGGACCTTTTTCATGGCAGAAATACACTCGACGGTTTGCCATTGCCGGCCGAGGGGCGACCGCTATAAGAAAAATGTTTTTCTTAATTTTGGTGTTTTCAACGAGATTCGAACCGACGTTCTCTCTGTGAATTCCGAATTGTAGTCACGCACCAACCCATTCGGCTACGGCGGCCGCCATATTCCACTAAAAACTTAACAGCCTTTCAAAGCTCTGTTAATAGCATATTTCTACCAAGAACATAACAGCAGTTAGCGCTCAATAAAGAGCTCTGTTAATAGTCTGCTGCTGCAAGAAGTTTTACACAGTTAAAGATTTCTTTTAATAGCCCATTTTTATCAAGAAATTATCTGAAATCAGCTCTGTTAAAGAACTTTTTCCACTAAGAACATAACAGCACTTCAGAGCTCTGTTAAAAGGCCCTTTCTATTAAGAACATAAATGATATATTTATTACGTTTTTTCAATTATTATAGTGTGAATTTGTGTGGAAACATATCTCAGTTTCATGAACATTCATGAAATATGCCACGTCATTGACAACTTAGGTGTCAGGGGGCAGTTACTCTAAACAAATGCTCGTGTGCAACTCAAGTGTGTGGCGTTTCATCGTTTTACTATAATAAATTTCTCATTTATTTTTTCTCCTACGTATTTGTTTATGTATTATTTCAATTTTTTCTGTTTAGTTTTTTGGCACTCACTAGCCTGCTGTCTACTTGTCTACCTGCTTGACGCGTAACTGTCAACAAGGATTTAGATAAAATATGTTATACAAGTACCACTGTACCATATCAGGCACTCATTGGTATGATTATTTTGAATAAACTCGATAGCATGTAAAAACCCATTTAGTTAAAATTAAGTTTCGTATTGAATTTTAGCGCATTTAGTTTTCGTCAGCCATTTCGGACGGTACGGTATGGGTTGGAATCGACAGATCGATGCGCCGAATCTGAGAAACGTAGTAGCGTAGTGTTATGTGAAATTTAAAGGATTTACATAATACAAAAAAGGATTAAAATACGGAAAAGCGGAAATATTAGAAAATTATAATAAAAAAAAAAATTAAAATTAAACACAAATAATAAAAAAAAAATTTTAATAAAAAAATTAAAAAAAAATTTAATTTATAAATTTTAAATAAATGAAAAACTAGTGCATAAATTAAATAAGGACATAAAAAAACGTGTTTTCTTGTGATATCTGTAACATGCGAATTTGTTGACAGTAGCGAATTATAGCATGAATTCATCTAAAGACAGCGTGAAACGCAAACCAAGTCCTATACATGCCGCGAATTTTTTCTCAAAATGGTTTTTCATGTGAGTAAATTTGCAAAGAGTGTTTAATAAAAATATAAATTCAAGTTGACTCATTCGCGGATAGTTATTTTTGGAACAACCTGCACGAGGGTCATTTGCTCTATCTTTGAGTGTAGGCAAGATAATCGCTTTGGCCTTTGATGCCACTTCCGCCAACCGAGGCCTTTTGGAGGGCACAGACGCAGATAGGCCGGCAGAGCTATATGAGGATTTCTCCCGCATGAGCCTTGTCAAGCGCTTTTTACTCTTCCTCCTTACCACGCTCTTCGATTTCCTGCCTTCTTTGGGAGACCGTGCCACCACCGCATTGACTTTATAAGCAAACCCTCCGAAACTGGGAAACGGCTTTCTGTCTCTGAAGAAGAGGAGATTGCGATAGCAACCCCCGTCTCCTCCAGTATCCGCTTTTGCCTATATAGCTGAGAAAAGTTGGTAATGGTTGGAGCCTCCACACTCCATTCCCCTTCCCTGTGTGGGTTTCACCTGGAGATATCATCCTTTCGTTGTCCATTGCCCGATGATGGTTTTAATTCGGGACTCCTCCCTAGCCAGTTTGGTTCGCGGATGGCACCCTGATTCTATGCCAACTTTGCGTCACGAGTGTTGGAACCTAACCCACTTTCCTATCCACTACCTGGAACGCGCCCGATGGGAGATCAGGCAACTCCTCAAAGGTTATCCCTTGATAGATTTTCTTAATGATCAAATCAAGTAACTGATTTCATTTATTGACTATTTTTGTTTACTTTGCTTACATTTATCAAAAAATGTATTAACTTCTGATACTAACAAATAAGTCGCTCTCGCGGGTCACCACATATCAATCGCTAGACGGCAAATCAGGTCTAGTCTCGATGAACCGAAAAAAGCTCAGGCTGGTATAAATGAACCATAATGCCTGTCTGCAGATCATTACAAAGATTTGAAAACATTAAAACTCATAGGGGTACTAAAAGCTAGAATCGAATATACGAGGGGGTTCAATAAGTACTTGTGTTAGAAATGAGGATTAAACAAAATAACAAAAAATAAAAAATAAAATATTTAAAAAAAATATTTAAAAAAAAATAGTTTTTATTATATTTTTATGAGTTTTGGATAAATATTTTTTTTTTTTTTTAATAAAAAACATTTATTTTAATATTTATTATAATATTTATGTTTTATTATGTCTTTATTTTATTTTAAAAAGCTTACATGCTAATAAAATTATTAGTAAACTCAAGCAAACGCAGCGCTAGCAGCAGAGGCTTTCGGCGGGTAACATAAAATAAAAATTTAGTTTCTAAAATATTCTTGGACCAACCTTCACTTCCAACTCATGTTTAGCATTTCTAAATTTTCCAGCAAAATAACGATTACCAACAACTCATACCGCCTCCAATGGCAGTTAAAGCGAGCTTTCAGGTCCTAGCGAGGAAATGTAACATTATTAAAATTAATATGAAAAGTCAAATCACTTTTTCACCCCTTAATCTTTGACTAATCACAAATGAGTGTTTAAGCCTATTTTCAGCAATAATTCAGCTGCAGTTAAAAGCTCTGTTAATAGACTATTGATAAACTATCTCTCTACTAAAAACTTAACAGCAGTTAACAGCTCAGCTAAGAGCTCTGCTAATAGTCTGCATCCACCACAGCACTAAAGAACTCTACAAATAGCATGTTTCCATGACGAAATCAGCTGTTATGAATAGTGAACTATATTATTAGTGAATTATTTCTAACTGGAACTAAGCAGCAATCAACATCTCTGTTCATAGTATAGTTCGGCCAAGAACTAAACAGCTGCCACCAGCTCAGTCAGTCTGCTTCAACCAAAACATATACAATTTAAAAGATCTATTTTAATAGCCTATTGTCATCACGAAGTTAGCTGAAGTGAAGAGCTCTGTTAATGGAATATTTTCACTACAAACTTAACAGCACTTCAAAGCTCTGCTGATGGCATATTTATACCAAGAACTTAACAGTAGCTGAGAATACTGTTAATAGCCACTTTCTGTAAAGAACATAAATGTACCTAATACTTTGTTAAAATTGAGATATTTCAAGCATTTCCACGGCAATAGAGCAGGTGTGGACAAGCTCCTTGGTAATTCGTGCCATTTTTCAAAATTTTGAAATAAAAAAAAAAAAAAAATTTTAAATACATTTATTTCACTTCTCTTGATAATTCTTTAAAATTTGGCGAACAATTGCTGACCGCACTTCTCAGTAACTCTTTGAGCTGCTGGTTAGTTAATACTGATCGGTGTTTGGCTTTCACGAATTTTAAAGTGGAATAAAATAATTTACACACGTACGTTATTCGGAACATTGAAATAATTCGACAAACAGCTTTTTTTAATTCAAGATACTTCGATTGTGGTACACATTTCGAAAATTCCGTAAACGAAGTCAACTTATATTTCAATTGTAGAGCACTAATTGCATCTCTATTCATTCAAATTTTCCAGATGCTTTTTGGGTTACAATTATATTGGAAATGGAAAACTCACCTTGAATTATGCTAATTTCAAATGGTACATTTACATTTATCGAAAGCTACAAATAATCCTTCTACGATCCGCATGTGGCTCGCGAGCCGCAGATTGTCCTCCGCTGCAATAGAGTTAACTTCATAAAATGATCTTTATTTACATTTGAGATTTTCTGACAACAGTTGGTTCCTAAAAATGTTTGTATTTTTATAGAAAACAGATCATCTGGAATTTGAATTTGTTTGCTTTGCATTTTTGGAATTTATTATATTGAAATATTTGAAAATTAAGTGCGTTTATTATAAAGAAGAAATATTTATGCTAAAAGTAAAAGATATAGTCATTTACTGTACGAAAATTAGAATAAACCAAACTTCACTATTGATTACGCGCTCATTTGTATGGTTACAGATCAGGCTGCGCTTACATTTGTTAACATATCATTTAACATTTCTCTGTTAACATAACATTTTCTGTTAGGCCAGTAAATTGATTCGCATAACTCCCTTCTGAAACTGTGTTCATGAGCTTTGATACAACAGCCATTGCATGGGAATTGGAGCATTAAAAGCCATACTTAATCGGTAAAGGAAAAACGTCTTTAAGTTAATGACTTGATCACAGGCCACCGCCTCATTTCGACAATTCTAGAAGCTGCATAAATGAGGAGAAGGAGGAGTCTGTCAGACTTGTTCTCCTGTCACTGTCCCAAGTGGCAAGCCTTTAGGTTCAGCTGCTTTGGCTTCAATGATACTGATGACCTTAGGAATATAAGTGTTAGGCCGGGTCGATTTGTGGGGAGGCAAAAAAATCGCCCATTGCTCTGTGAAAATCATATTCTAGGGATCAAAATAAGAAACTTTGCCGAAGGAACTATACTTCTAAAACGAATTCTGATGTCCCCCAATTTGGGTCGAACTTTTAGTGTATTTTGTGGGTAGGCAAAATAATAGCCCATTGCTCTGTGAAAATCGTATTCTAGGGATCAAAATAAGAAACTTTGCCGAAGGAACCATACCTCTAAAACGAATTCTGATGTCCCCCAATTTGGGTCGAACTTTTTAGTTTCTTTTCTCATGTAAAGGCCAAAAATGGTGATATTTTGAAATGATTGTATGGAGAACCCCCCAGGGCAGTTCCAGGGGGTGTGCCACTGGCATGGGTGGATCGGCCGTCCAAAGTTAGTGGGGGTCGGTCATATATTTGGACTCGATTGGAGCACTCTAAATGGGTCAAAATGGGATTTTTCGTTCGACCCAAATTGGGGGACATCAGAATTCGTTTTAGAGGTATGGTTCCTTCGGCAAAGTTTCTTATTTTGATCCCTAGAATACGATTTTCACAGAGCAATGAGCGATTTTTAAATCGACCCGCCCTAATAAGTGTCAGCCAAATCAATGGGTTTGCCCTTAAAACAGAGTGGTTTAACGAAGAGTAGCTGGTAAACTGCTACTTTGGTTTAAATATCAAATGCAAATTGTACCTACCCATCTAACTGTAATTAAGGTCCGGTGGAAATAATGCATTATAACTTAAATTATAGAAACTGTCTTCCAAAGTTTATGCTCAATGAAAGGTTTGTTCACAAAGCGCTTCAGTCAACGCTTTCCCTTATCAACTACAGATCAGATAAACCTGTACGCAAGTTGTACGTATATGAATACACTTTAATGGTGAAATCACTTGCACTTTTAACTCGGTTTTCTACTCGTACAACTGCATATCTGTTGCCCGAACTCATAAAACAAATCAACTTATTATTTAAGATAATCATCGAGACCCATAATCAAAAGCGTCAAAAGTGACTCGAGGGGCTGCTCGTCGTTAGTCGTTATCATTCACGTTTCTACGTATTCAATTTACCACTCACTGCTCGACAAATTGTGATAAGAGTGCAATGTTTCAACGCAGCAATTTGAAAAGAAATTCTCGAGATGTGTGCAAATTTATATAGTAAACAAAAAAACTCACAAACCCATGCCGCAAAAGTATGGTATGTACTAACGATAAGATTGTCATTAAATCACCAAATCCTCACAAAAAAACTGGCGCCCCTGATAATACATAAAATCGTAAGAAATATGTGTGGTGCAAAGTCGCTTGTTAATCAACCAAAATGTCTGTTTATTTTTTTCAAGATTAGATTTTGTTAGACGGGCTGCTCTTATCAAAACTTCATTCGGTGACGCATAGACCCGGTGAAATGCTTAAGCGAAGATTTTCACAGATATATTCCTACTTTTTCTTAAATCAATCCAATATTTTGCGCAATCCACTTGTCCTCTCAAACAAATCGGTGTCTGCGTCTGTACAGGTCCTCCGGATATATGAGGCGTATTCTTCGAAGTGCAGAATGCTCGCGTAGGCAGTGCTGAATTGCTACTTCTTCCGCAATTCCTGAAATTCTACCTGTATCTCTCTATAGTTTCAGCAGAAATCATTATGCGGAGCTTCCAATGTGATGGTCATGTGACCAATAGTTCAAGTCTTATTCAGTATTCCCATTAGAAGCCATAATTTCGGTTAGTTGGGCTTCAGCAAGCTCAATTTTACTCTCGAGTTATGACCAAAGTTAAAGAGATATTGCAGGTTAATAAACTTTATTTTTAGTAGCTACCATAGCCTTATCATCTACCTTGTAAGAAGAGGAGTCTTAGAGGCTAACTCCTAACTCCTAAGGCTAACAAAGCCGCAGCTCTCGAATTTGGTGGGCATCCTTACCGGACATTGTCCGTTAGGTGTTCATGCCGTGAGACTTGGGATTGCCTCAAGTCCATTCTGCAGAAACTGTCTGGAGGACGAGGTGGAATCATCTCAACACCTTCTTCTCAGCTGCCCTGCTCTCGTCTGGCAAAGACTACGAACGCAAACCAGCCACAGTCGGCGTTGTCGTAAAATGTATGGTCATCATCGTCTCTACTCCCAAGGCTCATTCTTCCTTCCCTTCCCCTTTCTTCCCTCCCATGTATGGCACCACAACGTACGATTTTTTTAATATTTGTCCAAGTGAGCCCTTAGCTAGGGCAGCCATTTAACCTAACCTAACCTAACATAAATTTGTCGTACTATCCACCGTTCCTCAGCATCCGAAAACAATTTTGGTCGTCCCGATTTCTTTTTATTTTCCACGGATTTTAATTCTTTGAAACGTTTTATCACGTCGTATACAAGCACTCGAAGTGATACCAATTAAAAGGACCATACATTTAGTTTGGCAAATTTCTTTTATTCAATTCAAAGTAAAAAATGTGTGAAAATAATACAAAATTAAGAATCAATTTACTTTTGCTGGATATGACCACCTTTTACCTTTACTATGGCCTTTAGACGGTCCAAAAACGAGTCGCCAGCTGCCCGAATGTGACTTGCAGGTATTTTGGCCCACTCGCGAACAATGGTTTTTTCAGCGCCTCGAGACTGATGCAACTTTTAGTTCGGCCCTTGCCCTCCAAAAGTGCCCAAAGATAATAATCCATCGGATTCACGTCTAGTGAATTTGAGAGCCATTGTGTGAACGTTGTGAAGTTCGGAGCATTCGCTTTAACCATTCTTGGTTCACTCGAGCTTTGTGAGACGGTGCCGAGCCCTGTTGAAACGTCCATGGTTTGCCATTGAAATGTTTGCCTGCTCACGGCTTCAAAGCAACCACCAGAATACTTTCCCGATAATATTTCGCATTTACCTTGACGCCAGGCTCGATGAAACGATTGGAGAACGCCCATCTGCGGTTAAAGCGGCCTAAACTATTACCTGTGGCGGGTGCTGCCTCCTGGAGGCCAATCGATGACTCAAATGCTTGTATGAACGTTCGGGGATATAAACCTTTTTGTTTTGGAAGTTTACGAATTGCTCCATTTGAAAAATTTTCTCGTCAAAAAACAAAATGTTTTGAAGTTTACCGCTTTGGGCCAAGCGAAGCAACTCCTTCGCTCTCTCAAGTCTGACTTTTAGCTACTTTGCTGTGAGATTATGCGCCTTTTGGCTATTGTAAGGCTTGGCTTTGAGATCATTTTTCCGTATGCGGCAGATGCTACGGTGAGATATTTTCAGTTTTTCCCCCATTTGATTGGCACTTCGTTGAGGTTTTCGCTCAATTTGAAGCTGCATGCTATGCATGCCCGAATTCTTTATTGTGCCACTGTAAGTACTTTTTGAAGTGAAAACTTCTTTAGAATCGTTGGGAGTGATTTGGGAAAAAGTGAAACGAAAAAAGCGACCAACTTGGCTACGAATATTACATATAAACTTAGCGACGAACTAAATAACTTTTAGGCCAGCACCGACGGTATGGCGGGATAGCCGAGCGGCTAGCAATGTGAGCTTCCGATCCAAAATTCTTGGTTCGAATCACAAGAAATAAAATTTTTTTTTGAAATTTGCATTGTAGGACATTTCTGATTATTTATTGAAAACAGTTTTTTGGCTTTTCTATTTTTTTTGGTTTAGATACTGAAAGTCAGTTTAAGTGAATCGGTATAAATATTTCGTACATAAATTTTTTTTTTTTGTGAGCGTGTAATTCTCAAAAGGTTTATTAGGTTTATTATTTAAAATCTATTGACTGGGTAGTGTGGTATCTGTTCTTATCAGCTTAACATCTGATAGATCCTCCATCGGAGGACAACAAATGTTAAACTGATTTTTGGAAATGGGCGGAGTGTTTAGGGGCTTGCTCTCCACCTCTGCCACGGGTTGGCCCGGTATTGCAGTACCGCCGAGATTTCGGCCTTGAATAAATACAAGAAGAAATATACAAATACATTTAGCTTTGGTGGGAAGAGACATAAATTTTTATATGAATACAAGTAGACGAAAATGGAAGTTTTTTTTTTTTTTTGAGATTTGCATTGTAGGACATTTCTGATTATTTATTGAAAACAGTTTTTTTTTTTATTAAAATTTATTATAGAAGAAAATTGAATTTTTTCCAAGGTGAATTCATACACTAAGCTAAGTAAAACGTTTCGTAATTCAGTTTTGTGTTGACATCCAAATGTACACGGCGGAAGAAAAAAATAACAAATCAGCTGTGTTATTGCTACCCACCTTCAAAAGATTCGCCTTGATTTTTCATATAAAAATTATAAATATCATCACTTGTGACAACTGTACCCAGTCGGTCGACACATAAATTTTTATATGAATACAAGTAGACGAAAATGGAAGAAATTTGTAAGTCTGTTTCTTCGGTCCGTTTGGGTATTTTTTTTGACAACATCGAAACCAAAGCATTTGTATCATATTTTATCTATCATAAGCCACTCGTATCATTTGTTGAAATTGAAAACATTGAGGATGAATAAAATAAAATGAAGAAAATAAAATATGAACTTTAGAGCAATATTATAATGAACCAATAATTATCCCGCTCCTAATGCTGCTTTCGTCTTATTCTCTCTCAGTTTGTCTTACGGAAGGTTTCACTTCTATCCCGTCTAACCGTTAGACTGGTATTTTTTTTTTGTTCTGTTGAAGAAAATAGAAAAAAGTATTACATAAAAAACAAGTGCCGATTACATTATGATAACCAATAGCGCTTCAAAACGATTTGAGATGTTTAATTTTTATGTTCAATATACGTTAAAGTGGCGGGATTTTCAAAAGTGTTACAAGTGACACTTCTCTTTGAGAGTAGTTACAGACGACTTTTTGTTGGAAGTACTGCTACTAAAACTCAAGCACTTTTATGAAAATGCAGGAAATATAAGGAGGATTTTAGCTAAATTTTTAATTGCTGCTAAAGCATTTATGTGCGCTCATATGATCACGCAATGAACAGCTACATAAGTACACTTAAATCTTAATTAGTTATAAACAATAATTATTCGCTTATCGATAAGTATTGCTTATCAGCTCCAACTATATATCTTTTTTCATTGTCCGCTTAATCTTTTATAGCAAATACGAGCATGTATAGACACTTATATAGGTATTAATGAAAAAAAAATTTACGCATTTACTAAAATAAGCAAAACGCAAAACTCTCTGAAGCACGTACTTCGTGATATCGTTGATATCTCGTTACTCAAATAAAAGCAATTTTGTAACAAAAATGGACGAGTGCTCACATGCGAAGCTCTTCACTATTCAGTCATAAATAAGAATTTAATTTAAATGACGCTACAGTATATTCTTAAGCTTAAAGTTTAAAATTTCATTCAAGCGTCTTAGTCAGTTTCTGCGTGACAGTTGATAAAGAGAAACAGAGTGATAACGAAATGCCAATGCCTGTGACGCCAACATAACAGCTGGTGGTATTTTATCGCATAAAACCTCATTAAGACCCGACTAAGGGAATAGTAAATATTATGACGAATTTGATTTGCGAGTGCTCTCAGCATACGAGTATATCATTAATTGTAGTTAAATAATGTTAATCTCGAAAAAATACCGTTACTTTTTTTAGACTAAAATGGTAGAGCTGCGAGGTCCATATAGAGATGGTTGTAAGGAGGGAAATCACCAGGATCGTAGGTAATTACCAGGGGTATACCTATGAAATGAGAATTTTTCTTTCGATCTCAAACGTTTATTAACAAAAAATGGTTACAAATTTAATCTTCAAAATAATAGCCATCGCTAGCGACACATTTTTCCCACATCTCAGGCAATTTGTGGATACCGCGCCAAAAATATTGGCCGTCTTTGGCCGCAAACCAATCATCGAGCCATTTTTTGGCTTCTTCGTGAGAATTGAAGCGCTGCGTGGAAAGTGCGTGGCCCATCGATGCAAACAAATGATAATCGGAAGACCCTAAATCTGGCGAGTAAGCCGCATGCACCAGCGGTTCCCAATCGTACGTCTCCATCAATTCCCGGGTCGCTCTTGCTCGATGTGGCGGTGCCTTGTCATTAAGAAAAATTACTTTGTGACGCCGATCGGCATATTCTGGGCGTTTTCAATGTAAAACGCTATTCAAATCGGCCAATTGTCGTTGGTAGCGTGCACCGTCAACTGTTTCACCTGGTTTTAATATCTCGTCCCAAATCGTACCACGCTGATCCCAGAAAACAGACAGCATTGCCTCGCGGCCGAAGCGATTTGGTTTGGCCGTTGTTTTTGGCTTGTGGCCGGGCGGACCATACGATCATTTACGCTTGGGATTGAAGAAATACACCCATTTTTCATCACCCGTAACGATTCAATGCAAAAAAGACTTCCTTTTGAACCGGGAGAAGCGTTTTCCTTCAATTGTTAACAGAAAATCAACGATGTCGGCAAATCGTAATTTGAAAACACGAACTTCTACATTTTTAAGAGCGACATAAACTGATAAACTGAGCGAACTGAATATTGTTGACAGATGACAGACGAAAAAAACAAGACGTTTGGAAAGGTTTAAAAATACTCCTAGCGACATCTATGGACTAATAGCTGAAAATCTCACTTCATAGGTATATACCTGGTACTGTGAACTGAGAAACTTAAGCCCGCTTCAAACCTTAAGGAGCTGCCACAGTTGGACACTAGGCAACTGTGAAACATCTTATAAGTAGGCGGTTTTGCCCCTTATGCACTTTTACAGTTTTTCTCTCCTCTTTCATATGTACAATCACACCATAACGGACTGATCTTTAACTATCTGCGTTTTTTAACTTATTTTAGCTTAACTTCATTTTTACAAAACGTTTAGTTATTCTCAATTTAGATGTCCACAACACATTTTTACACAAATACCTTTTGAAAGCATTTTTCATTCTCATTTTAGTTGGACACGCGGCGTCTTCAAGAAGGGCTACTTAGAAAAATTAGGACCAGATGATATCTATGAGCACGTACCGAAACTGGATAGCAAACTGCTATCCAACTCACTTATTAGCTACTGGGAAAAGGAGGTGCGCAGAAAAAATCCCAGCCTTTTGCATATGATCTTTAGCGCATTCGGTTGGCGATTTGTGCCGATGTGTATAATCTACTCAATGTTGGAGATAATGTTACAGTGAGTACCAGATATCAGCATTTCTGCACCCATATTTTCATCGACCTCAAGATAATGTTCTTCTTCTTCTTCTTCAGCACATTTCAACCGCTCTTTCTTGGCTTATTCGTTGCTTATTTTGCCGACGGTCAAACGGAAATTACCAAAAAGGATGCTTATCTTGCCGCCACTGGCATTGTAATCTGCTCACTCGTCGCTTCGCTGTGCTTTCATCCATTCATGTTCTTTCTCTTCAAAACTGGCACCGCCATACGTGTCGCATGCGCTGGTTTAATCTATCGCAAATGTCTACGCTCTTCCGTAACTTCAGACAATAGCGGCATGAGCGGTTTCGCTATCTCAGTTCTGTCTACCGATCTGCCACAATTCGATACGACTTTCTATTTCGTGCACGATCTCTGGAAGGGACCTATTGAGGCGTGTGTTTTCGGTTACGTAATGTACACAGAGATCGGCTGGCCGGCAATAGTGGGTATTGCCGCGATCGCCATATTTATACCGCTACAAGCGTGGGCAGCCAAGGCCACCGCCAAGTATCGACATCGTTTCTCCGAATACGGCGATGAACGCGTCAAGCTGATGAATGAGATTATAACGGCCATACAAGTGATAAAGATGTATGCGTGGGAGAAATCCTTCGCTAGGCTGATATCGAGCGTGCGTAAGAAGGAGATACGCGCCATTAGGGGTTCCCTGAATATTTACTCGGCTATGCAATGCACTAACATGATTTCGAAATTCGCGCTCTTTCTCAGCCTAATAGCTTATGTCTACACTGGCGATGTTATAACGGCCAGAAAGGTTTTCATTATATCCTCTTATTATGACGCACTCAACGAATCGCTACTTCACTTCTGGCCGCTGTCGGTCACAACGTGGGCTGAAACTTTTGTATGCGCGCGACGTATACAAACATTCCTGATGCAGAGTGAGGACCCTGCAGATGGTGGTATCGAAAACTTTGCTGCCGATATCGAGAAGAGTGAAAAAGCAAACTTTTCGGGGCGTGTTCATAATCCAAATGCGTCTGAAAAAAGTGTTATATTACAAAATCTGTCGGCCAGTTGGGATCGTGAGGATGTGGAGAAGCGACGAAACCACATAAGCGATATCACTTTCCACATACGTCCAGGACAATTCGTCGGCATCGTTGGCAATGTAGGTGCCGGCAAGACCACGCTCTTAACTGCCATACTCGGTGAACTGGAAATCGCCAAAGGCAGTATGCAGGTAAATGGCCGCATCAGCTATGCACCGCAAGAAGCGTGGATCTTCGAGGCGAGCATACGTGACAACATCTGCTTTGTAGAGCCTTACGATGCGCAACGCTACAGAGATGTTGTACAAGCTTGTGAACTAGAACGCGACCTGCAATTGTTGCCCTACGGCGACTCGACGATAGTCGGCGAACGTGGCATTAGTCTGAGCGGCGGCCAGAAGGCGCGTATTAGCTTGGCACGCGCTGTCTACCGCCAAGCGGACATTTACATATTCGATGATCCTCTATCAGCTGTGGATGCAAGAGTGGCCAAACGTCTGTTACGCAACTGCTTTCAAGACTATTTGAGCACCAAGATACGCCTAATGGTTACACATCGCGTGTATAATCTCAAAGAGGCCGACTGGATAATATTGTTGGAAGCGGGCACTATCGAGGTGCAGGGCACCTATGAAGTACTCGAACAGAAGATCAGCAAACGATTGAGTTTGACGCAAGAGCAAGTGGAGAAGCGACCTAAATTGATGCATAGCGAGAGCGTGATGGTGAAAGCGACGGCGGAGGAAGAATCGGAGCGAATCGAACTACCGAGTGATACAGGTTTGGAGCGAAAGGAACAACAAATGCAGGGTTCTGTGCGCTTTCAAATCTACGCTGCCTACTTTCGCGCACTTCGCAAACCTTGGCTGATATTTTTGATATTCTTGATGTTCATTTTAGCGCGCGCTTGCCAAGCCTTAATGGATGTATTCATAGCCAGATGGTGAGTAAGAGTTGGAAGTGGGTATTAGGTGGGTTGAATCAATACTAATTTACAACAGTTCAAAGGCGAAGGAACCTTAGCACATGGATACACCAGTATTCGTATTTTCGGAGACTTGAACTGACCAAGCTGCTCTTCGAAATTGTTTTTTTATCTCTGGTGTATCCAGTATCTCTGGTGCAAAAGTTGGCTCTAAAATTGAACTTAATTTCAACCCACATTTTAAATATATTTTTTCTTCCTCTCCTTCCATCAGGGCCACTTGGGAGGAATCTCAGCCGCAGGAGCATGAAACAACCAATGAATTCTCCACGAAGCGCATGCAGATAGTAATCATCTATACGATGCTCATGCTGGGCACACTTCTCCTGTACGTCGTTCGTACCTTTGGCTTTTTCTTCATTTGTCTCGCTATATCGCTACGTCTGCACGATTATCTCTTCAATGGTATTATTCGCGCCCGCATGAGATTCTTCAATACGAATCCTTCTGGCAGAATACTAAATCGTTTCTCCAGCGATATTGCTAACATAGATATTACACTGCCTCAAACCATGTTGGACTCGTACTCGGTGAGTATAAATATTCCAGTATACCAAATTCTTGTCTGCTCTGCTTCATTGGAAACCTTTCGCTGCAGTTCTACGTAAATATTATTGCCGTGTTGGCGATTGTGGCCTTTGCGAACTATTGGCTTCTAATACCCGAGTTTATCGTGATTTCCCTACTCTACTTTTGCCGCGGGCTCTACATTAAGGCAAGTCGTAGTCTCAAACGGATCGAGAGTATGAGTGAGTAAAATATTTTCTTAGTCTGCGCTACGTGCCTACTGGTAACTAAACCCTTTCTTTCCCGACTTAGCACGCAGTCCTGTATATACACACACGAATCAGACCTTCCAGGGTCTTACTACAATTCGTGCACTCAACGCTACAAGCCATTTGGATAACGAATTCCATAGCCACCAAAACACGAATACATCTGCCTTGTTTCTCTTTGTCAGCGTGAATCGCGCTTTCGCCTTCTGGACTGATCTCATCTGTGTACTTTATATCCTGGCTGTCACCTTTAGTTTCTTAATAATCGAAAAAGATTTCTATAGTGGTGATGTCGGCCTCGCCATCACCCAGTCCATGACGCTGGTAATTATGTGTCAATGGGGTGTGCGGCAAACCGCCGAGATGGAGAATAATATGACGAGTGTAGAACGGGTGATGGAATATGTGGAACTACCACCAGAACCTCCGCTAGAGACCGACCCAAGCCTCAAGCTGCCTGAAACATGGCCAAGCTCGGGTGAGGTCCAATTTAGGGATCTTGTTCTACGCTATGTGGAACAGGGCGAGCCCGTACTCAAAGGGCTGAATTTCTCTATTAACTCAAAGGAAAAGATCGGTATTGTAGGACGAACAGGTGCCGGCAAATCGTCCATTATACAAGCAATCTTTCGGCTGGCTCTTAATGAGGGAAGCATCCTCATTGATGGTATTGATATTAACACACTGGGTTTACATGATCTGCGCAGTCGCATATCGATCATTCCGCAGGATCCTGTGTTGTTCTCAGGAACTTTACGCTACAATCTCGATCCTTTGGCAGAGAAAGCAGACGAAGAGTTGTGGCGTGCGCTGGAAGATGTTAAGCTGAAAAGATATGTGTCTTCATTGGAGGGGGGCTTGAATTGTCGCATGCACGATGGGGGTTCGAACTTTAGTATGGGCCAAAGGCAGCTGCTCTGTATGGCGAGAGCCATACTGAGACACAACAAATTGCTGATAATGGACGAAGCGACAGCGAATGTGGACCCAGAGTAAGTTTGATAACTGTCAAGAGACGGAAAAAATATAGTAATAACTTAACATAATAAAAACAAATGGCATCGCATAAAATTAGCGTAGGTTGAAATATAGTAAAATTTAGCAAAATAAGGCAACACTACAAAACAGAATATGGCATAGCAATGCACAACTTAATAAAAAATAAAATAAAATAACTCGGAATGACAAAACATAGTTCAGTATAACATAACATGACATAACATAACATAAAAAAATATAAATAGCAGGGCAGGAAAGGTGGGAAAAGATATCGAAGGAAAAGAAAAGGAAGAGTAGATAAAATAAAGTCAAATAAGATAACATTACAAAACATAGCTCAACATGGCATATCACGACATAACATAACATAAGCATTTAAATATATAAAACTAAATAAAACTAATAAACAAAAAATAAAATAACCTAACTTAGCGTAAACGTAACAAAACATAGCATAGTAATACATAGCATAATAAAAAATAAACTGAAATTAAAAAAACCAATAAAATCACTTCGAATAACAAAACAGAATTCAGCATAACATGACATGGCATAAAATAAGTTGTAATAGGAAAGGAATTAAAGACAGTAAAGTAAAAGAACATAACATAACTTAACGTAAAGAATTATAAATAGAAAGAAAGAAAGGAAAGAAAAGAAAAGGAAGAGTCGATAAAATTAAGTCACATACCTTAACATTACGAAACATAGCACAACATTGCATAGCAAGACACAACATAATATAAAAATTTAAATATACATATCTAAATAAAATAACCAAACTTAGTGTAAACATAACATAACATAACATAACAGAACATAATAAAAATTACATAGCATAGTAATACATAGCATAATAAAAATTAATTAAAATTAAAAAACAATTAAAATCACTTAGAATTGGAAAACACTATTCAACACAATAAAACATAACATAAAATGATTAAAAATAGTGCAGGAATTAAATGCAGTAAAACAAAATCAAATAAATTAGAGTCAAATACAGCAACATTACAAAACACGGAGCCCATATCTTCGATTCTTTTTAACTTGTTCATAACTTTTTTTTTCTAGAATAAAATATACTTAAAAATAAAAGCTGAAAATTTTGGTATAGAAATTTTTAAAGTAAAATATCTCCGATTCTTTGCAACATTTTCCTTTTTTGTTTTTGAATTCTTTAGAATAAAATATTTTTAAAAATTTTGGCTTAGAGATTTTAAATTGAAATATCTTTGATTATTTTTAACATTTTTAGATTTTTTTTGGAAATTTTTTGGATTAAAAATGCCTCACCATAAATGTTGAAATAAAAATTCAAATAAATAAAACAGTGCAACCTTATGTTACATAGCATAACATAACACAACATGGCATAGCAAAAAAACAAAAAAATAAATAAAAGCAAGAAAAAGGAGAGGAAAAAGCAAAAGGAAATAAAATTCAAGGATTACCAATGATTGGAACCCGTGATCCCGAAATTCGCGGAATATTTCTAATGTAATCCTGATAAGCCGGAACTCGTTCCATTATATGACTGTCTTATATCCAATTAAAATAACGCACTAAACTACAAATTTAAATCAAATGAAGGATAGAATAAGGCTTGTCAGTATCAGGGATGCCAAAACTAGCGGTCATTTTCGGTTTTCGGAAAATTTCTAATGCCATTCTGATATGCAGATTTTTTTATATCGCTTTCTTAATTTTAATTTGCTTTTTTAAGATTAGAAAATTTAATAAAGTATATAAAAATCTTTTATATAACTTCTTGTCTCTTTCGGTCTCTCTCTCTCTCCTTATCTCTCCTCTCTTTCTCTCCCTCTTTCTTTCTTTATCCAGAACCGACATTCTCATCCAACAAACCATTCACACTAACTTCCATCACTGCACCGTACTAACCATCGCTCATCGCTTAAATACCGTTATGGACAATGATAAGGTGATGGTAGTCGATGCCGGACAAGTGGTCGAGTTTGGACATCCTTACGATTTGCTGCGCAATACAGATGGCTTTCTCTCCAAGCTGGTGCAGAATACAGGCAGACTCACGTCGGAGATGTTACACCACATTGCAGAGAAAAGCTACAAAAAACGAGTGGCAAATGGCTGAGGCAGTAGAATTAATAATTTGATACGTTCTTAATAGCGATTAATAAGCGATTTTGTTAAGGCTTTCAAAGTCTAGAATTTTTTTTAAATTACAATTTTTTTAACTTAAAATTTTTACAAGAAAAAAAATGTTATTTTTAAAACTTTGTATGATTAAGTAAAAAAAAATGGGGAAAAATTTTGGAATTAAGCTAGGCAAATTATTTTTTAAAGAATTTGGTTTACACAAATTTGATGAATAAATTAACAAAAAATCATATTTTGGCTTTGCGTGTCGAATAGTCATCTCCACGGTTGATGACCGATGTGGTTTTTAGTAAATTTTGAAATAGATTTCCACAATTTATAATAGCCGCTCATTGCACACGTGTCACGCACTCCTGTCGCTAAACACTCAATCAATTGCAGATTTTGCTAAATCATGGCGTCATAATCTAACTAATCGCCCCTTAAACATTAAAAACTCGTGCCAATTGAAAAAAGTTCCGCAAAGGGGATACTTGAACTATTTAATTTAATAATAGATAATATCCCTGTAGGGAAAAGCCAAACCACTCGGCAAAGAATCAAGTTCATAAACATATACTATTTGATACTCTGCGCCTAGTATGACGAATTGTACCAGTTGCAAAATTTCCAAATTGAAATGTATGCAAAAAACAAAAATATTCTTCAATTACTCCAAGTGAGTATGCCTTAAACGTTGAGGATGCATGAAATGAGCGAAGATATACAACCTTGATCGAAAACTTCCCGAAAGAACGGCCAGGGGACGCTCAAAGTCAACTGACGAGTTCTTTTTTTTTGCTCGGTTCCCACATCTGTGCTCAAAATTCCTACCAAAATTAAGGAAGTAATGGAAAAACGAAGACGGCACTGATGACTATACCGAAAATAGAGTTCCTAAAATGTTTTGAAAACTGGATCAAGTGCTGGTTGTTGTAGTTGATGGGGAGTACTTCTAGGGCGATAATATCAATTTTGAGGAATCAATTTGAATTTTGAACTTTCTGAATATATTCCGCGAACATTTGGATCAATTTGTTATACGTCTATGTTAATGAGTCAATCAACTCATTTTTTGTCCATAATGGACTAGTTCACTAACTCGTATAACACAGATGCAAAGGCCTGTTAATTCGTTAAATTGTATGATGCTAATGAATAAACTGAAAAGTATTAGATAACTGGCATATCGAAGGACTCTCGCCGTATTAAAAATAGTCCACCATTTACCTTTTTTGCCCATTATGAGCTTGTTCGTGAACTGACACAATGCTCATGGAGAGGCTGACTGGTTCTTTAACTGGCATGAAACTGGTACTGACTAGTGCCTCAAATATATATAACACCCATGCAGAGGCTAACAATTCACATTTTGTAGAGCATTTTCTTCTTCTTAAGCGATTTTGACCGAGTGTAACATAGCGTGCGCCAGTCATTTCTTTCTCATGCTAACTGGTGCCAGTTGGAATTATTATCGGTGTTAATGTTGGTTCCTAGGTAAACGATATCTCTTGCAACCTCAAAATCATAACTGTCAACAGTGGCGTGGGTGCTGATACGCCATTGCGCCGACTGTTTGTTTGATGAGAGCAGGTTTTTCGTTTTGTCCTCGTTCACCACCAGGGCATCGCCTTGCTGAAAATATCAGTTGCTAGCTTTGAAGGAATTAGTTAAGGAAATTTTTCAATAGCAAAACATACCGATAGTAACATAAGTGGTTCAGAACTAGTAAGTTTGATTGTAGGAATATTAAAGAACAGAGACCTTATTACAGTGTCATAGCTTCCTAAATCAGGTACTAGTTCAGAACTAGTTCGCTTCTAGTGGTTTAAGGACCACAACTAGTTCTCATTTATTGTTTTATTTTTCCAATTTATATATAATGTAATGCGAAACCCTGTAGGAAAAGAAACTAACACCGGACTAGTTTGCTTGTAATCAATTTAGGACCAGAACTAATTCGCGTTTTTTGGTTTTTCTTTTTAATTTTTATACAAGGTGGTGCGAAACCCTGCAGTAAAAAAGATACTAGTGCCAAACTAGTTCCCTTCTAGTGAATTTCGGACCACAACTAGTTCCCGTTTTTTTTTTTTGCTTTTTCTCAACTTGTTTATAAGTTGAGCCGAAACCCTGCAGGAAAAGGTACTAGTCCGGGACTAGTTCGTTTCTAGTGAATTTAGGACCGCAACTAGTTCTCGTTTTTTGTTTTATTTTTCTAATTTGAATATAATGTGATCCGAAACCCTTTAGAGAAAGGTATTAGTACCGGTCTAGTCTGCTTCTAGGGAATTTAGGTCCACAACTAACTAGTTCTGATTTTTAGTTTTATTGTGTGTTTAGTTTAGTAATGGGTGTTGTGCTGGGAAGTGTCTATTGTGCCACACTGCACACCATATTCGAGAGTTCAGCGCTAGTGCTGAGTAGACGAGTATAAAATGGTACCTACTGAGGCAGTACCCAGCATTGGCGTGCTATTTAGTGCCAAATTCTGTTTTTAATTTCACTATCCGAAGGCAGAAGTCACTAATCGTAAGGCGACACTGGTACTGAACTAATTTTTTTTTACTAAGTCAGATTTTTCTGCAAACCTAGTTCTTTGTTGTCAATTTATTCATTTTTTCGAACAGCTGCACGTTAATCGATTGCACCACGCCGCCGTGGAAGAGTGGGTTCCTTCTCAAAATTCAGTCATGGAATTTTTTCTCGTCATGAAAAATTAGTTATCAATTGAAAGAAAAAACTATAGAATTGCAATTGAGCATAATAAAAAACAACAAAAATGTTGAATCTTCAACAAAATTAAAAACAAATGTTTAAATTGCAATAAAAAATTGGGAAAAAAAATTTTGAAATTGCAATAAACATTATTTTTAAATTTTTAACAAATAAGTAAAAAAAAATTTGTTAAAAATTCATAAAAATTAAGAAAAAAGAGTTTATTTAATTTTATAAATTTATTTTATAAAAGAATAATTTGTATATTTAAATATCCAAAAGCAAGAAAAAATCTTATAGAAACTATTTTGTCTTTTGTTTCACAAATGTTGATACTCGAAAAAAAAATTACATTACAAAAATATTAATTTCAGTAAAAATTTTGAAAAAACTAAAAAGCATATTTTTTCAAACTACTATAAAAACAAATATTTAAATTTAAATAAAAATTTGGAAAAAAACTTTTAAAATTGCAATAAACATTATTTTAAAATTTTTAGCAATTAAATACAAAACAATTGTAAAATTTTTCCTATAGAAATTTTTTTTTATTTTCTCTTAATTATCTTACGATTCAAAGAAAACAGATTTGCATAAAAAGCTCAAAATTTGAACACATATGCACCAAAAACACGAAAAAATTTCATAGAAAGCATTTTTGTTTTTGTTTTCAAAAATGTTTAAACTCGAAAAAAAAATTTTTATTTCAGAAAACATTTTAAAGAAATTAAAAAAAATAAGTGTATTTAAATTTTTAGCAAATAAAAAAAAAAATATTTATGCAAAAACACGAAAAAAATCTTATAGAATTTTTTTTGTCTTATTTTTCTTTTAACTGCATGAAAAACTTTAAATTTCAGCACCTATGTACATATCGACATCCATTCAATATTTTTTTTTCTGCTTTTCACAATTTATGCTATTTTTTAGCAGAGCATCTTCACCAAATTTCGCAAAAATATAAGCGATAAAGTTTTTAGGCGGGTACGCTTGTCGTGTTTTGGTCCATATGCCGGAAAGTATGCTCAGTTGGAAAATAGTCACTGGCCACTATATTGGACTTGGTTTTAACTGCATTAGCTCACTCACTCTTTCTCCTCAAAAAAGATATCAAAGCTTCATTTAGAAATGTAAGTCAGAGCTTAAAAAAAGGAAGTCGTTCGAAAAGGTCACTACTGTTCCTTTAGAAAAACCAGCTGGAGCTCATCGAGAAATTTCCATGCTTGACTTTGATGACTTTGACTTGCATGACTTCAAATGGCGATTTCCAACTGGGTGTGTATGCCATACATACATGTAAACATTCAATCTACACCCCCAGCTGCCCTCGCACACGCACATAGCCGCGCTTACCAGGCGGTTGCTTTTTTGAAGCGAATTTCTCGAGAACTTTGTAGTTGGAAATTTCGGAACAATTGTTAAAGTGGGTTTTAAAATTAAATAATTGGCGCCAATATACGCAGCGTGCAGTGCTCCAATTTTAGATCAACTAAATCTGTCAAAAGTGTGAAATGTAGTGTCTTTTGCTGTCTCTCTATGATCTGTTGTATGTCATTGCTAATTTAAGCAAAAACAAAGCTAACTGGACCTTGAACTACGAAACTTATTTGTGATCGAAATTAGTTGAATGATAAATTAAGAGGTTTCTGGCAAAAAAATATTTACAAAACATCCTGCTTTTGAAGGAAGTCTACAGAACATCAACTATCTTTTCGCATGCCTCTTAGGTTAGGTTGGGATGATTGGACTGTTCCGATAGCACGAACGCATATGTATGCACGTACGAATGTATGTTTATATGTATGTTGTATGTAGGTATGTATGTAAGTCTACTGTAGAGACTGTTGGTATACCGCTTACATCCAAAACACATAATTCCTCTTCCAACCAGCCTGCAGACGAATCTGAGCAACTGCTAAATTGCAAACTTGCCACTGCGCAATTTTCATTTAAAAACTCAAAACCAAAAAAGTTCTCCATCTCCCAATGCATAGGCGCTGATCACATGCTATACTTCTACTTCTTGGTTTCCGACTCTTCTTCATATTGAAACTTCTGGAAAACTCATTCTGAGAGGCCCTTAGTAGGATCCGTTCAAACCAATTGATTTGACAAAATTTATTTTAAGATAGGAGCCCCAGAAATATGCTGCTTCCTGGACCAACGACAGATCTTAGGTAGCACTAAAGTGTCATTTAAACCATTATGAGACCTCCAGCGGGCAGATATCTAAAGTCAGCCAGAGCTGTTAGTGTAATTGAGAAGATTGATGAGATTAAGTTGGCGCACTGCCCCATTCTGTCGAAGAAAGGATCTCCCAGTGACCTTAATAGTCTAGCTGCCAAACCCGACTCAACAGCCACCTTCTCTGAAAGGTCTCCACGGCTTCTGCAATTGGGATTAAATGATAAACCTAGCTTTTCTGCACGTGTGCCGTTCATCCAATGACCGGTAAACAGTTTGGAAATTTAATCGCGTGGAGTCCCCAGAACTTTTTGAGTCTTCCGTCTATTGTACTGGGACCAAAGGGTTTACGAAAGAGCACATGAAGAAATGGAGCTCCAACTTTTTTGAGCTTTCCTGAAAAATGAATTGTGCAATTCCTCTTTAACAACAGTCAGGGGAATGCCGATGACGGGGTAGGAGGTGTTTGAGACCAATTCGTCCCCTTCCTCTATTTCTCCTAAAAGCTGTTTAAAATTTTTTTAAATATCCCCTCCTAAAGGCTTAATGGGGAACTCATTCGTATCACACAACCACTCCTTTCCAAATGACAACCTCCACCCACTGCCCTTGACTTACTGTTCGGTAATGAGGCTCTGTTGACTGAGTCAAGGTGGTACATATGCTTTCCATCAACGAGGAAGGTATTCCTTCGCCTTTGCCAGCCTGATGGCATAGCCGGCAGTTCTGGTCACAGTCTCTGATGCAGAAAGCCAATCACCTACTCATCTTAAATTTCTAGATTACTTCCAGATCACTGGAAGAGTCTTAGGCCTACCAGATCACTGAAGAATTGTCTACTTAGAATGGCGCACCTTTGTCTGGCTCTTCTTCTTCTTAATTGGCGCTATAACCGCTTACGCGATTTTGGCCGAGTTTAGCAAAGCGCGCCAGTCGTTTCTTTCTCGTGCTAACCGGCGCCAGTTGGACACACCAAGTGAAGCCAAGTCCTTCTCCACCTGATCTTTCCAACGCAGAGGAGGCCGCCCTCTTCCTCTGCTACCACCAGCTGGTACCGCATCGAATACTTTCAAAGCCGGAGCGTTTGTATCCATTCGGACGACATGACCCAGCCAACGTAGCCGCTGGATCTTTATTCGCTGCGCTATGTCTATGTCGTCGTAAAGCTCATACAGCTCATCGTTCCATCGTCTGCGATATTCGCCGTTGCCAACGTGCAAAGGTCTAAAAATCTTACGCAGAATCTTTCTCCCGAACACTCCAAGCGTCGCTTCATCGGATGTTGTCATCGTCCAAGCTTCTGCGCTATACGTTAGGACGGGCATGATGAGAGTCTTGTAGAGTGTTAGTTTTGTTCGTCGAGAGAGGACTTTACTGCTCAATTGCCTACTTAGTCCAAAGTAGCACTTGTTGGCAAGAGAGATTCTACGTTGGATTTCAAGGCTGACATTATTATCGGTGTTAATGCTGGTTCCTAAATAGACGAAGTCTTTTACAACCTCGAAATTATAACTGTCTACAGTGACGTGGGTGCCGATACGCGAGTGCGCCGACTGTTTGTTTGAAGACAGGAGGTACTTCGTTTTGTCCTCGTTCACCACCAAACCCATTCGCTTTGCCTCTTTATCCAGTTTGGAGAAGGCAGAACTAACAGCGCGGTTGTTAAGGCCGATGATATCGATATCATCGGCATACGCCAACAATTGTACGCTCTTATAAAATATTGTGCCTGAGCGATTAAGTTCTGCGGCTCGTACGATGCTCTCCAACATCAGGTTAAAGAAGTCACACGACAGCGAGTCACCCTGTCTGAAACCTCGTTTGGTATCAAACGGCTCGGAGAGGTCCTTCCCAATTCTGACGGCGCTGCTGGTGTTGAGTAACGTCATCTTACATAGCCGTATTAGTTTTGCGGGGATACCAAATTCAGACATCGCGGCATACAGGTAACTCCTTTCCGTACTGTCGAATGCAGCTTTGAAGTCGACGAAAAGATGGTGTGTGTCGATTCTCCTTTCATGGGTCTTTTCCAAGATTTGGCGTATTGTAAATATTTGGTCGATGGTAGACTTTCCAGGTCTGAAGCCACACTGATAAGGTCCAATCAGTTGGTTGACGGTGGGCTTCAGCCTTTCACACAATACGCTCGCTAGAACCTTATAGGCGATATTTAGAAGACTAATCCCGCGGTAATTGGCACAAATTGCAGGATCGCCCTTCTTATGGATTGGGCAGAGCACACTTAAATTCCAATCGGCAGGCATGCTTTCATCCGACCATATTTTGCATAGGAGCTGATGCATGCACCTTACCAGCTCCTCGGCGCCATGTTTGAATAGCTCAGCCGGCAGTCCGTCGGCGCCCGCGGCTTTGTTGTTCTTTAACCGTGATATCGCTATTCTCACCTCGTCATGATCGGGTAGCGGGACGACAATTCCGTCGTCAACGATTGGGGTATCGGGATCTTCACTTTCTCGGTGACATGCGCAGCTGTCACTGTTTAATAGGTTCGAGAAGTGTTCCCTCCATAATTTAAGATTGCTCTGTACGTCAGTCACCAGTTCGCCGTCTTTGTTCTTACAGGAAAACGCCCCGGTCTTGAAACCTTCTGTAAGCCGCCGAACTTTCTGGTAGAATTTTCGGGCGTTGTTCCTGTTGGCCAGCATCTCAAGCTCTTCGCACTCACGTATTTCGGCCTCTCGTTTCTTCTTTCGGATAATACGTCTCTCTTCCTTTTTCAGCTCTCTGTAGCGATCCCACATGGCTCGCGTTGCGCCCGATCGCAGCGTGGCTCTATAGGCGGCATCCTTTCTTTCTGCTGCAGCATGACATTCCTCGTCGTACCAGTTGTTTTTTCGGGCTCGCCGGAATCCGATTTCTTCTTCGGCGGCGGTACGTAGGGAACGAGAAATGTTGCTCCATTGCTCGCGCATGCCGGGTTGTTGGGCAGTGCTCTCCGAGAGCAGGAGTGAGAGTCGAGTGGCGAATCTTCTGGCTGTCTGTTGTGATTGCAGCTTTTCGATGTCGAACATTCTTTGTCTGGCTAGAGCAGGATAATTTTATAGTAGGCGCAGAATCAGCTTCTGCAGAAGTCAAGTGATTGCGTAGCCATTCTCTAGGAATGTCGGCCTATTAGGCAGTGCTCCTTTATAACGGAAATCAGTGTGCTAAGACTGTGCTTATTTTGGCTTAGCAGAGATTCTATGCGTTTTGCATTGAGAGCTTTACTGGTCGATTGCATAATTTCGTCTTAGAAGATAATTTTTTCAGCCAAACCATTCAAAATTTATTGGTGAAAGGTAACGAGTTTCCGACGTTGACGATGGTTGGTCGCATGGCTTCAATACTTACGCGAACTTAACCTTTTAGGCCGTGATTCATAAATAAAATTCCCCAGATGTTGGTTACATTATTTATTATGAGCGGCCAGAACGAATGTGCGCTGGATCAATTTAAAAAGTTGAAGACAATTTTGAAATTTGTAAAATTTTTGTAAATTGCGCACAAAGTCTGGCATTTTTATTTATAAGGTTTTCACTGTACAAAAAAAAAATATATTTTTATGGAAAATTAACGAATTAATTACTTATTCCCATAACACCTAATACTTTTTGTTGCACATGTACACTCTTATCACAAAAAGTTTGTATGTAAACACTTTAAACAACCAGGAATAAATCTTAATTTACTTAAATGACTTTAAGCGCGCACAGGCCAATCACATACAGCTAACTTTGCACTATTTCCGTGCAATAACAACATAAACTGCACAAGAATCCATACTAGCATACCTATACAGAAATTAATCATAATCAACTACTAGTAATTTGCAGATACGTCAAGAATAGCTGTAGTTCAAAGTCTGCAGAGAGCAACACTTTATTACACGCAGTTCATCATTGCACACTAGCAAACCAAAACAAAAAAATTAACAGTTTGATCGACACTGTAAACAAAACGAATATCCAATCGGAATGCAGCTGAAAGGCTGAGAAAATAAACAGAGAGTGCGTATATGTATAGATGTGTGCATACATACATATGTATATGAGAATTTTCATGTATTGAAGAGCAATGATTACGTGTATGTTCTCTGTTTATTCAATAAGCTTTATTGTGATCTTGCGTACTGCAAGCAGCTCGCAGCGCTCAACTCACAAATACAGATGCATAATAAATATGAGCAAGTGCGCACACCACACACTGAGCAACTCTCCGCCGCGTCAAGCACCACCCACTGCATAGGCAATCAAGTGCAATAATAATATTTAGATTTGCCAAGGAGCTGTTGAATGTCTAGAGAAAACGCAACGTAATAATTGTAAAATTACCACAAATTGACACCCCCAGGCTCTAGCTGTCACTTTGTCATCAACATGTTGTGAGTTCGTTGATCAACATTTGACGAATCACTTAACGTATACGAATGCATAAGTATACACAGTATCTCTCCAACAAATTGTGAACGGTATGAGTTTCTCAGCAAATCTACCATTGCTAGGAGATATGTGGAGACCAGCTCGAGCGTTGAAGCGAGCAGATTTGATGCGACGTTGGAACGCTTATTGTGCACTCAACATAATTGAGCTCTGAGGAAAGGAAATTTGACAAAAAACAATGTTCTTCTATTTCTCATGCTAAGATCATATTGCTTAAAGCAAAGTAATAAAATTTCTATGAATTTTTTTTCACTGCAATGTAATTAAACTCCAAAAAATTAGAATTTGACAAAACCAACATTTCTCATGTCAAGATTATTTTTCTTAAGGTGAAGTAATCAAATTAGTAAGAAATTTTTTTACTGCAATTTGACAAACCAACAATAATTTTTCTTCCATTTCTCATATATATTAAGATTTTTTTTCTTAAAGTAATCAAATTTTGGCGAAAATATTTTTTCTACGATGTAATTGAGCTCTGAGAAATGAAAATTTTCGCAAAAAATACTTTTTTCATTATATTTATTATACATTTATTCATCGTTGGGATATTTAAAAACTGTATCAAAACGAAATTTTTTCGCGGACTGACCTCACAATATACCCATGTGAGGTAATAACACACATTGTCCGGATTTTGAGTGGTATTCACAAAAAAAAAAACGAAAAAAACTAGTACAGAGATATTCACCTACAAATATCCACAAAGAAAATATTCACCTTTGAGGAAAAAGTAACCACGAAATATTGATTAATATAAAAAAACAATATTTTTCAAAGACATGAAAAAAGGAGGAGAAAAATACAAACAAAAACTCCACTTCCTTTGAACACATCCAATATTTTCGTTTTTATTGCTAGTCTCGGTAAGAACTCGGTATATATTCCGGTCGTTCCTAATTCATCGAACAGTTACTGTACTCACATCTAGTGGCTAAATTAAGCTCGTTACAATTCGCAAAATTAAGCGATCAACGCCGAACGACATAGCTTAGTACGTATGAAGTTAGATCTAACGGGTAATAAGATTCCAAGTAACAGGCTTAGTTCAAACAGTTATATGTCGTGCGCGAAGGCGTAAACATCGTCGGCCGGTAGCAGCAAGTGAAGTGATCGTGTGATTGAAAACAAGTGGCAGAGGAAGTGGAAAAATATTTCAGAAAAAAAGGACACTCACAAAGGACTTTAATGGCAATAGAACTAGAAAAGGTGTTTGCGTAAAGTAAATTAACAAAAAAAAAAAAAACAATAAAAGCCTTTTAGTGTTATTTTTTTATTGCAAAAAAATATATAAAATATTAAAAAACAAAATATCAGTATATTTGCATTTATCCGCTTATAACCACCAAAATGTTGCCCAAAATGAATGTGGATGAGGTGCGCGTTAGCCTGCAACGCTTCGGCTGGCCCGATTATGTTGTCTTCGTCTTGATGTTGACCAGCTGTGCAGTGATCGGTATTTACTTTGCATTGCAAATGCGTCGTGAGAGCAAGGCGCGTAAGTCGCTCACCACCGAAGACGCGGAGGATGCTTACTTGGTGGGTGGCAGAAATATGAAGATTTTTCCCATCGCCATGTCGCTGATTGCGAGGTTAGTTGTGAAGTACTTTTATAAAGCGTTTGACAAAGTAAGAAAGAATTTTTAAACCAAAGATATTTCTTTGCAAAGGGGTTTTATTTTGTAATTTTTTACACAAATAATAGGACAAAAATTCTGACTCTTAATAAATAACTCAAAAATTATTGAATGGACTTCAATATTTTTTTCGTTTTTAGAAACAGGCTATGAGCTTCTCCACTAGGGGCGCTGCAGTCTAAATGTTAAGAAAAATTATGTTTAGTTTGGTTCATATTCACTAAGAAGGAAATTTTTGTTTTTGAAATATCAACCCCAGCGCCTTGTAACAGGTCAACGAGTAAAAGTCCGCCCGAGCCCTCATTTTTGCCTTTGATGTGCCTCTAAGGACTGGCAGTTTCTGGCATAACAAATTCCTACCTCTCGCATCAACTCCCACTTGATTGTGTCTATATTTTAACTATAGATGAAAAAACGCGAACGATTGGTTCGATTTACTCCGAACGTGGACAAAAATGCAAAAATTTAAAGTTGTGGCACTTGAACTTTTGGTGTCATTTGAAAGCTAAAACTCCAATTAAGAAAAGCCTTAAGTCTAATTTGTGATAAAGTAGACTTTAAGTCTTATACATTCCCTCAAATCACAAGTAATTTGTGTCCATCATTTCACTTCCACGCTCGGCATATAAAAGTAGTTGTGATAAAAAATTTGTTAAAAGTAGATTTTTAGCCTTAAAAGAACGTACCGCTGTACTTTTATAAAGATAGTTATGATGAACCCAAAAAAATATGTCTCGTGAAAAAAAATTAAAAACAAATATTTTTTTTAATAGTAAGTAAATCCGTGTTCGAAGATGCTAAAACCCTCAAATTGGGATAATTTAGGGGCAAAAAAAACTTCTAAAATTATTTTAGGGTTTATAACAATTTGAGCTCTCTATTACAAGGGAAAAGTTATAAAGGGTTTTCCAATAAGAGGTTTTATTTTGATAGTCAAAGAAAAATGCTATTTTTTAATATAAGTGATCGAATGTTTATTTCATTATAAAGAGGAAGGTATGCCGTTAATAGTGAAAAAAAAAACATCAGACAAATGACCACCACGACCACGCTTACAGGACAATATCCTTTTCATGAAATTTTCCATAACCGAATTGCAAAGTGGCTGCCCTATGTCCTCGATAGCCTCACGAATACCATCTTTGAGGTCTCGACCCTGGGCTGTTGGCGTAGTCCTTCTGTTTTACGTGGCTCTAAAGAAAAAAGTCACAAGGGGTTAAGTCACAAGATCTCGATGGCCAATTGTGATCACTTTTTCGAGAGATAACACGGTCCAGAAACTTTTCCCGTAAAGATCAATGGTTTCGTTGCCACGTAGCCGTCTTGTTAATAATAATTATCTCTCGATAGCCATAGATAACTCCTGTTATTGGAAAACCCTTTATTTTCTTCGCCTTTTTCCGCCTCTTCAAATTTTTATTTTTGATAGTTAGAACTCGACTAAGCGGTACAGGGAGGTTTGAAATTTGATGAAATGAAAAACCGAGGAGATATAAGACGATTTTCGTTGAAATATATTTTTGGAGAAGGTTGCCACCTATTTTGAAAATCAAATTTGAATAAATTATATCCAAGTTATGTGAAATATTTCAGTACTGGTGTCAAAGGAAAAGAAAAAAGATAAGAAAAATTCAGAAATTACTCGTCTGGATGAATCTTTAGTATACAATTTTTCATTGTCTCCGCTTGTGGAAAAGTAATTAAAGTCTATGAGTTCGGTAATTCAGCTTATACCTCAGAAATTGAAACTAGTTCAACATGCCTATTTTTTTAACTCTTACCCGGTCATCCCCTTGTCGACGGACCAGTGTGTGCCTTCGCTAAGTCCAAGCGGAACTTTCTCCACCCATATTCCACCAAGGGAGGAGTGGACCGGGGGCAGCACCTGGGGACAGGGCCTCGTTAACCTGTTCACGGATGGCTCGAAGCTGGACGGTAGGGTTGGAGGAGGAATATTCTGCAAAGAGCTCCCCATCAAACTCAAATTCAGGCTACCGGATCACTGCAGTGTGTTCCAAGCAGAGGTGGCCGCAATTAAAGAAGCAGCTGACTGGCTACTTACTTGCGTAATAACTGTTAAGAAGGTAAATATTTACTCCGATAGCCAAGCGGCCATTAGGGCTCTAGGCTCTATTATGGTGCATTCGAAGCTGGTCAGGGAATCCCTGGTCTCACTCTCTATTGCATCAGAATTCTTCGACATAAAGATAATTTGGGTACCTGGTCACAGTGACATTGCAGGAAACTGCGAAGCCGACGAGCTGGCCAGACAGGGGACCTGTGAGGCAATGTGCCCGCGAAAGGAGAGGATCGGGATCCCCTTGACAACCTGTGCTCTACTCCTGGAAGGATGGGCTATGCACCAACTCAGCGAACGCTGGGCAAGTACACGAACGTGTAGGGTCGCGAAGTCCTTCTGGCCACGTTTGGATAGGAGGCGTTCGAGGGATATCCTGGGGATGACAAAATGTCATCTCTCAAATTTCGTGGGCATCATCACGTCCACTGTCGGCGAGGTACACATGCCGTGAGACTCGGAATTACTTCGAGTCCTTTTTGCGTCAGCTGTATGGAGGAGGAGGTGGAATCATTTCAGCATCTGCTCCTTAGCTGCCCAGCCTTCGCGGGACTAAGATTCAAGTATCTTGGTTCTCACTTCTTTTCTGCGCCTGCTGATATAGCAGGTGTTGATAACAAAAATCTGATGAACTACATCAGCAGCATAATGAGGTTAACACAACCGCGGACTAGTCACCGTTCGTAGTCCACAAACACTCACCACTCCCCATCCCTTCCCTTCCCCCCTTTTTTTGTCCTTCAATGGTATCACAAAGGACGAACCAAACTATTTCGTCCAAGTGGGCCCTACTCTCTGGGCAACCATTACAACCTAACCTAACCTACCCGGTCTGTATATTACTAATTGAATGCGGTCTTCGTTTTTCTTTTCTGAAACCCACTCTATCATAAAAGGAAACAATACCTCACCACAGATTTTTTTTACTCTCGAGGAATCCTTGCGCCACAAGGACAATAACAAAGACATCTACGAGTCTCTTCTCATACCGACATATAGAATTTTTTTCAATACCAAGCGGCACAAAGTCTGTGTTGCCACCTTTAGCCTTTTCGTAATTAATTTAAGCTCATTGCAGCCTAAATAAATTATCAACTGATCCTTGATATTGCCAATTGAATGAAGGCTAAGTAATCGTAGGCTTCAGATCTAAATCAATTTCTTTCCCCCCAACCAGAAAGACCTTCAATAAGGTGGAGACGACAGCTAAACTGCGGTCTGCAGAATGCACAGAAAATCTTGACGAAATTCTTATCAATTCAATCCCAATCTGCACTTACTTTCCGTTGAACTTGAAGTTCAATCCATTTCAATCCATTGCGGCTCAAAACGCTATTAGGTTAAAGGAGGTTGGCCTCTGGAGGCAATCCTCTGTAGAAAATTATAGCATTTTGAGGCAAATTCCTCCTTCCTTTTCTGTACAGATCTCTCCATCCTCAAAATGGGTTTTCAGGATTTTGCTAGGGTTATCTTTCCAAGCAGACTTGATTGGAAGGAGGGGAGAGTATGTACGGACATAAGTAACTCTGTTTTCACCGACGGATGCAAGATGGCAACTGGAGTTGGAGTGAGAGTTTTCTCTAGATCAGCCAATATTTCAGTATCCTTTAAACTGACGAAAACTAGCAGTGTTTTTCAAGCAGTGGTCTTCGTAATCGTACAAGTTTGCAAAATGCTTAGTCATAGCGCTTGGCAGAGAGACATAATATAAATGTTTCCTCCAATAGTCAAGCTGCGATCCAGACCCAAGCACAATTTCTTTCTTATTAAAGCGCAAGACAGGTGGAGTTCTATCTTACCGTGCGCTATCTCAAAAATAAGCAGGACGCTTAACGTGCTTGGATATCCCGCCATTCAATTTTCAAACTCATAGCGATGGCCAGCAATCACTGGGTGATTAGAACTCATGCGAAGAAGCTTGGACCTCCGTGCAACCCCCATTGAAGAGACTGTTTGGATGTTGTAGAGAAAGAGATTGTTGAACACTTGCTATGCAAATGTCCGGATCTGGAGGCTAAGTGCTCGAGATTTCTTAGTGTGCCTATCGGGGATAGGCTGAGGCAGTTCTCCAGCCTAGAACCCTTTTCTTTTCTCTACTACATCAACGGCGCTAGATGGCTGTAGATGGGTTTTCTTCTTTTAAGGTCCTTTTCTTCACAGGCGGGGGACTTTATTATGGTATCAAAACGGCACTGTAGTGCTACTTGCAGTATACCCGTTGTAATCTTGCCATCTAACCTACCTTACCTACTTCAATGCCTTAGTTTCGAAGTAGCCATCCCATTAAACTAATAGGAAAGTATAGACACCACGTGCTCGAGGAGTTTCATTCGCCTATCCTATACTCTACTACAATTCGCATAAAGTTCATGAAACAAAGAATAGTCATGAAGTCACATAGTGCACTGTATGATAATCCGTATGACAACCCCGGCTATGAGAGCCCCGGCTAGGTGGTAAACTACTTTTGGCAATTAACGTCAAATTTTGTGTTATATTGTAGGCGAAACATCGATTGGTGAATGGAGTATAAGATTGAAAAAGAAGAAGAAGAAGCTCTGATCAGAAGGACAGGAAGTATGGTTAGGGTGAAGACAGTTAGAGTATTACACGGTTAGCCCTCTTCAACTGACTTTACTAGCTCCTAAGATAATAAACAATCAGCAGTTTATGCTCATCACCTCTTTTATTTCTTCTTCGCGAACATTTCCAGATAATCGCAAGATATCCATAGATCTCGAAAGCATTGCTCTAAATTCACCATATCATAACGAAGGCAATTTTCAAACATACAAGCCGCCAAGGTCTAAAAGTTTGTAATTGACACAAAAATTAGTAAGTCACTGACAAATGCAATCAAAAAATTTAGATTTTCGTACAAATCGGGGTAACGTGCGTATTAAAAGTATTTTATTGCATATCACCCCAGCGGCTGCAGCATCCAACATTGCCACACATGCATTTCCATTAGCGTATATAGACTGCCACAAATACATACACACATACATATATACACACATACGCACATATGGGTGTGTGTGTGCACATTGACCACCATTATCGCGAATAACTGAACCAAAATCTTCGCAGATAAAAATATCAAACCGCATAATAAGCGCACTAAACTGCTGTCGGACAGTTGCTAAATCGCGCGCTCGTGTCACATTCAAATCTGAACAATTTCCATACAATTTTGATACGAGTACACAAGAATAAACGTAATTTTTGTTTTTCTTTTTCTGTTTTCTCCTTTTGTGCAACAACAATATTTGTATGTATTTGAGGCAATTTAATAATTGTATGGCAAATTAGACGCATTCGCATACGAGTGTGGGCGCACAAAAGGGAGGAGAGCAGAGCATACCAGTTGACAGCTGCCAAGCGATGACCTACGCATATGCAAAGTGCTTCCATAGTTTATTTAAGCAGGCTGACTAGTAAATCGGGTAGCTACTACTTTGACTGACTACAGCTGGTTGGATTGACGGCTGGCTCTGGCATGAATGAGGAGGCATCGCGAGTCTGTGTACTCAGTAAAGCTACTGGGGCAGACGGATGTTGGTGGGTGTATGCGACAGAGCAAAATAAGGAATAAGAAAAAAAAACGAATGGGCTGACACTAAATGATCAAATTGAAATTTAGCTAAAAATAAATTGCACTCAACTAGGCAAATTATGGAGTATAAAAAAAAGGAAGCAAAAAATTTTAAGCGAAAGAAAGGAGTAGAGGAATACGAGTGTAATTTGATAAGTATACGAGGTAGGCCAATTAGAAAGTGAGGTGCCAATAATATAGTGAGACTGATGCGAGTAAATGTTTTATTTTTATTTTTATTACTTCTTAAGGAGTCCCGGTGGTCTAGAGTTCGAAAATTTAAGGTATTTTCAGAAATTTTTTTTACAATAAAAAAATTAAAAATTATATTATATTAAAAATTAAAAATTATATTTAAATTTGTTTGGCTTTTTATTTAACTTCTTTTACATACAAAAATGAAAGAAAAAATCTTTTTTATTATTTTAATAGTTTTAATTTTAATAATTTTTTTACAATAAAAACAAAAGAAAGACGATATTTAATCTTCAAAATCTTTTTATTTAACTTCTTATACACATAAAAAAATATTTTTTTATTTTTTATTTTAATAATTTTAAAAATGACGCTGAAGCTGACTGTCCTGAAAAATTGGACCTGGTCGGTGCTGTCCATTTTGTCTCTTCTTTCTATCTGAAACACAAATAACAAAAAAAAAATATAAATCAGTATGCAAAAATGTTTTTTTTTAATTTTTATGATTTTTTTACAATAAAAAAATTAAAAACTATATTTAAATATTTTAAGCTTTTTATTTAACTTCTTTTACATACAAAAATGAAAAACAAAAATTTTTCGTTAATTTTAATGTTAATACTTTTTTACAATAAACAAATGAAAAACAAAATTTAATATAATCAGTATGAAAAAAAAAATTTTGAATTCTTATGGTTTTTTTTACAATGAAATGATAAGCGATATTTAAATATTTCAAGCTTTTCATTTAACTTCTTTTACATACAAAAATGAAAAAAAAAAATTTGTTTAATTTTAATAAATTTTTTACAGTAAAAAAATGAAAAACGATATTTAAATTTTTAGGCTTCTTATTTAACTTCTTTTACATAGAAAAATGAAAAAAAATTTAATTTTAATAATTTTTTAATTTTAATTTAATAATTTTTTCTTAATAAAAACAATGAAAAACGATATTAAAATTTTGTAGGCGTTTTATTTAACTTCTTTTACATATAAAAATTGAAAAAATTTTTTTTTTTTAATTTTAATAATTTTAAAAATGACGCTGAAGTTGACACTCCCGAAAAATTGGGCCTGGACGGTGCTGTCCATTTTGGCTCTTCTATTTCTCTGAAACTCAAAAAACAAAAAAATTACTAATCATTATGACTGTAGCTATGTCCCGTACTAGAATAATTAAAATTAAAAAAAATCACAAAATGGTGAGGTTTTGAATTTTACCGTCTAAAGATCGGGGTTTTTTCAGTTTTTTAATAGAAAAATGCGAAATAGTTGAAATAATAATATGATTCTTGTACGGGCGATAACCATTGATGTTGTGAACGACATATTTAAATTTCAGACTATTTTTTTTTTTGGCAACACCAAACAACATCATACATACAAAAGCCACTTTCGAAAAAAAATCGATTTTTTTTTAAGTCTGGACCACCGGGACCCTTTAAGGGGTTAGGGGTAGTCACAGGCCCGAAAAAATGATGATTTTCACGAATTTTTTTTTGCTACTTAATTAATTTATTTAACAAAAATAAAAACATAGCATAAAAACATCATGTTTTAACTTGACTTCACCAAAATTTAAAAGAAAAAAATTAATAATTGCAAAAGTTATCGCTGTTTGTGTGAAGCCCGTTTCTCCAGAAGTCCCTTGCGGTGAACATCACAAGTCCTTGCAGATTCATCTAAAACCAATCGGACAAGAAAAATTAGTTTTATTAATAGATAATCTTGTGCCTGATCGAAGCTTTTTTTTTTCAAAATGAACAAAATGGCGGCCTCAGAAAATTTTTTCCAGATTTTAGAAAAAAAAACCAACAGTTAATTGTTAAAAAAAAATCGAAATTTTTGAAAAAAAAAAATCCTTCGATCAGGCACAAGTTTTTTATGTTTTTCAAAAGCTGTATAAATTTTATTGAAATCTACGTAGCGGTTTTTAAGTTACAGTGTTCACCAGTTTGAAAAACATAGTTTTGAGAAAAACGCATTTAAAGTTTTGCTATCGGCTCCGGAGCGGCCGAGCGCCCTTTGTTAATTGTTGAATAACTTGAAAAGTATTTGTCGGATTCACTTCAAATTTTTACACAATGTTTTTAAAACATTATACTTTAAGAAAATGCAAAAAAAACAAAATCGATTTTTTGAAAATTCTGACTACCCCTAACCCCTTAACACCTTAGGTATACACCTCAACTCTGAAATGCTTCATGTGAATCTTCAATTGTTTGAAACAGTAGAAGTATTTCTCTGTCAACTGAAGATTTCTTCTAACCACTGCTTAAATGGTCTATGCGTACTGACTCCCGGTGCTTTTTTTGAAAACATTCGTTATTAGAAAAATTTATTCTTTCATTTCGTATTTCATGTCCATAGTGGGCAGCGAATTCGCGATCAACCCAACGATAGTCAAGCACAAACCTACCAGGATATCGGGACCCCCAATTGAAATTGACGCTTACACTCTCTGTTGAGAGTTTAGCGGCACTATTCCTCCTCTTTGTGAAATTCATCTTGATGTTCTGCTGCAAAAGTGACCTACAGTTTTATGTTATATATTTATTACCTGCTGAGAAGCGACTGTATAGTGAATAAGACGATTCCTAGCGGTTGGTCTGCTGAGGAACACATGTCTAGTGCGATGATAGTCTAGGAACTTACTTTCACATTCGCTTTAGATGGAGCTCCACACAAAGAAATTGAAGAGAGATCCAAATTTCAAAAAATGAAACCGGTATCAATCGTAGCCAGCAGTTGATGGGCTAGAGCATGTTGATAGTCCAGAAATTCACATTCTCTCTAGACGAAGCTCCAATTAGAGACGTTTGTGGGGATCTAAGCTTCGAAGCAAAACTGCTGTCAATCCTACCCTGCAGCTGTTGCGGTAGAGCTAAGATCTGCGTCGAAGTATTTGCTTATCTGCGCGTCAAGCAAAGAGACTACTCTACTCGGAAATACTGTACTAACTGGGCGATAAGAAAAAAAAGAGCTTTCATGCGGTTACCAGGGGCGAGAATCCGTCAATGATAACAATCACCCGACATCACAAACGCGGCTACTCGATGTAAAAGACTGTGGAACATTCCAAACAACAGTTCATCGGATTTTAACAGAGGATATTTAATTGAGAAAGTCTGCATGAAAATGGTGCCAAAGTTCTGACGCGTGAGATAATGGTGGAGGGTTTGTTGACGTGCCAAAAACTGCATGAATGCTGGGAAATGGACCCAATCCGACTCC